>JAQIXG010006657.1:0-10102 GCA_034700105.1 Oconnorella tubifera
TATAATTGAGAAGGTGGGGGTTATATAATATTCATATATATTTTTTTCATAAAATATTTGACAATCTTTTATGATAAATTTATTTGCTTGTATATTATATTCTGCGCAAGATTCAAGAGAGGGGGAAGGGGGAAATGATATTTGAGATTTTTTTATTATATTTACTATATATACTTACTTACTATATATTTTAGGTAATCTAATAAAACGAAAATAGGGGAAAAAATAGAAAAGTAAAAAGTTCGCTCTATTTTATGAATAAATTTTAACTTTAGATTTTTAATTTATATAAAGTTCTGCTGATAGTTATATGTAATCTTCAGATTGATGCCAATTGTCTGCAAAAACAAAAAATTCTTCGTGTAATTATAATTTATAATATTTAATTGTGCGTCAAATTTCACGACATCCGTCGACATTGGATCTCATTCGTGAAATCATTCGTTTTTCAATGTGTCATGTCAACAAATATTCAGATCATTAAAATAATGTTAATGTTTATCTAAAATTGCGAATTACTTGATGATTTGCCCAACGATTAATTTCACACAAACTGTTTTTGAATAACTTTGATTAAAATATAAAGGTTATAAAACTAACCATAAGTATTTACGAGCAAAATATTGCCTGAATAATATTTCTTTTAGAAAATATTTACTCAACTGACACAGTATTATAAATCTAATCATTAATATAAATTTTACTTCATACCGTTGTAATGTAATAAAAAAGAGTTGTAAATTGTTATAATTTCTCTCGCTTCAATTCAACCATTTCGAAAAACAGTAAATTTGACCTGAAAGTTCAAATAGGCCATTGAAGTAATATATCATAATGTATTTAAACATACAAAAGCGTTGCAAAAAATATTGATTTTAGCATAGTATAAATTTACGCATTTTTCAAGTACATTTTTTCGGGTAACGAAGGCATAAGAAACAAATGTAGACACAGAATAAAATCAACTTTCTCATGTAGTAAAGTACTACAGTAAGAGAAGATATGATTGGCTTAGAGTTCTGTCAATCATTCGATAGCTTTATACAAATGTTTTATTTGTCCCCCCACCAAACCCCTTCAATATCCAACATCTTTAATCCGTTCCCTCTGCGCAGATGATTTATTAAATATTTGAAAAGTTTAGCACAGCATAAATAGCGGCGAACTTTTACAAGTAACAAAAAATTGTGTCAAGTAGTTAACTTATACTGTAATATTTTTAAGTTACATAACACGTTTTTCTACTTATAATAATAATTGAATGCAATGATTTTATCACTTTTTGCATCATTAGTATTTTACTTGATTATATTTTGAACCTTTGCAGTATTAAGAAAATAAGTTTTTAGCTGATAGCGGAATATTAGTGTTTTAGTTTACATTGTTTTGACTCGATCATTTGCAGCCCATTGCAATAATTTTTGTCAGAATAATTTTTAATCATTATCCCTATAATTATTTACTTCAAATATTCACCAAAACATTATAAAATGTTAATTTTCTTCATTTTTAACCCATAAAAATTCGTTCTAAAATATCACAGAATGCACTCAACAATGCAAGGAACCCTTATTTTTGCTGTACTTCTCCTGGTCGGTGTTGCCTCCGAAAGAATCGAAAGAAACACCGATCAGGATCTGGAGCGATTACTGCAGTCCATTCAGAAACGTGACGAATATAATGACGTCAATGATGACGTAGAAAGAAGTCAAAGTGATGGAGAGGCTGAGTGGTCCAATAAGGTAGGAATACTAAAGGAATATTCTTGATAGAAGCGAGAAATTTTATCAGGAAAACAATCAAACTTATCCTGATAGGGCTCCTTTAGATTTTTGTAATAGCAAAATTTCCAAGAAAATTTCAAATTATATTTTTGTTTAGGATTTCAAATGTTCCTATAAATAGGCCTAATTTTTATCTTTTGTTTATCATATGGACTTTCGTAATAAATTTCAAATCATTAATAGCAATTTTTAGACTATCACAATTGGCTCTAAGACTGTAGGTTTACAGTTTAGAGAAAAGTTTGCTTTTTCATTCAGTCAGTACATTGATTTCATAATTTAATTGTAATTTCTATGAAGTATACAGTGCAATGTACACATAACCAGTGCTGCTAAAAATAGTATACTATAGGTCTAATACTAAATAAATACATCTACTACTACTACTAAAACATTAGTATAATGATCACGTTACGTGATGTAATAAGGTGTACGAGAAGCGTGATGACGTGTTTGAGGAAAGACGTTGGCGTAACGTTTACGCGGACACTGATTACGCGACGCGTGAAATGAACAGCGTTACTGATGCGCAAGCCAAGTCCATCGTGGACATGCATAACAAGCTGCGTCAGGGAGAGGGAGCATCCAACATGGAAATACTGGTAATTACTCTACATTTATTCCTAGGGGGAATTTTTTTCATAAATAAGCCTAAACCAGAACAATGTACATATCGTCATGTCTACGCTTTGCCCACCCCCTCCCAAATGACGTCATTTGATTTATCCACTCGTCAGAATTCCTTTCTATTTTTTGTTAAAATTTAACTAGAAACAATTCGAGAAACCAAGCGTGGAATCTTAGACAATTTGAATCAATAACTGAATTCTTTGTGTAATAACAATTGAATTCTTGATATTGAATGGTATTTAATACCAAGAATTCACAATTATACTAAAATAGTGTACCATATTATATTATTTGTATTGTACTAAAATAGTATTGTATAAAATAATATACCATTTAATTTTAATAGTCAAACTATATTAGTGTCCGATTTTTTACCTAAAGCGTTGGAACACGAAGATGGCCAACATGGCCCAGACCTGGGCCGCCAGGTGTCAGTTCGAGCACGGCCAGCCTCCCTTCAGTCCCACTGACTTTCCCTACAGCAGCCTCGGTCAGAACATCTTCTCCCACACTGATCCAAAGTTCAGCGTTGAGATGGGAATCCAGGCCTGGTTCGATGAAAAGAATGATTTCCAGTATAATAGCCTCCAGTGTAATCCAGGCAAAGTGTGTGGACATTATACAGCTGTAAGTTTATTTATCGCTTTATTTGATAAATATACGAAATATTATAATAAATCTTATTAGAATAAAAATTATTATAATAAGAGTTAAGATTGGTAACTCTACAGATATTTAATTATTGAATTTTATACAAGTTACGACTAATTTGATAGAGTCATTAGTTGTTGCTTATTACAGTTTTTTGCATTTTTGGTAAAATTTTTGTTTTAATTAGGTTAAATTAGGTTACAGAGATTAGCTTCTGTTCATTTGGGATCATAGCTATAATGCTAAAAACGTATCATATATCAAGACTTGTTAGAATATTATTTTTAATCTTTAGGTGTCATAGTCTTTCTTTAATTATTGTTTTATTCTTGGTTTTCTTGCTCTATTCTGTTTACTTTCTATGCATAAGTTAGCTCTTTGGTTTTGTGTACTTTTAGGTGACGTGGGCCAAGACGAATGAAATTGGGTGCGGATTGAAATTTTGTCCCTCGATCAGTGGCCTAACCAATGCGCATTTCCTCGTCTGCAATTATGGACCGCCGTATGAAATAATATTATAAAACTGTCTTAATGATAATAAATCATTGGTTTACTATGAAAATACTTGAGTTATTATTTTAAATTTCAGCGCGAAGTCAACATAATTCTTTGTTTTAAGTTTGACAAAAATTTAAGACCAATCAATGGCTATCGTCACGTTTACAAAGTATACGAATCAATAACATATTTCATATTTTACCCTATAGTTAAATAATCATTGAACTTTTTCATCTAAAGCTGAGAATTTAATCTATTTTTAATTGATTTTTTTCAATTATTCAAAGTTTAGACAAATTTTCGTCTTTATATGTAGAAATATTGGACAGAAGGACTTTTTGCGGGAAGGGTCTGCAAAGATAGATGCATTATGAAGATTTATTTCTATAAGATTTATTTCTAAATCTTATATAAATTACTTATAAGATTATAGAAATGATTGTTTTATATAATTTAGGGGCAACTTTCAGGGAGAAAAGCCATTTTTAAAGGGAGCACCCTGCACCCAATGTGACAGTGGAAAATTCTTTTGTAACAACAATCTCTGCGATAGTAAGTTATGTTACAAAATACACTTATTTATAATCAAGACTGTTTCATAATTTTATTTCATTTAGCGTTTGATAATAATATACCCTCAATTTATATTGTATTATTTATTTCATTTCATAAAAATCACATTTGACAATATAATATATATTTAATAATAATTATAGCAAAAAGTTTATGACAGTTATACAAACTCTGAACTATAAACAATCAACATATTGTAATAGCATGAAATGCAGCTGCGACTTATAAGTTTGTTGATAAATTCTGTTTTTCTAAAAGTTTTATATCTTTATTTCTTGCAGGTACTTGCTCGGCAGAGGGGGCTACTTGTCGTAAGTTTTCTCAAACTTTACCCTATCAAATATTCCATTACATTTAAATCATTTTTTTAAATTTTGTTTCTATAAGATAGTAACTGCTGAAGTGTCTATAAAATACCTAATTGTTTTAATTATAAATGTTTAAATCGAATGTTACTCAATCTTCAGGTTAAACTGAAAATATAAATTTATTAAATATTTAACTTTATAGTAAAAGTGTTCTAAAAGTTTAGATTTAATAATAAGTTGCAAATGTTTAAACATTTTCAGAGTGTAAAGCTACCTGTAAGAGATGCGGTAAAAAGACAGGGGACTGTAAATGCGACTGCCCCCCCGGGACAAATGGCCCCGACTGCTCTGGTTCGCTTTATTTCTAACATTTTTATAGGATATTTTATATGAAGCTACGTCTATGTGCATAATACAGTGTATATATTCTACAGCATGCATATAAGTGATCATTATTATATTGCATGTAGGGCCTTCATTTTCAGTTACTATATTCAGGTATATAAGATATAATGACACTTTTATACTAAAATTAGATTAAAATTAACATAATAAACAACCCCGCTAATGTTAGCTTTGCTAAGCAATATTGTACTATTTTTTTAATTATTATTTCTAATTTATTAATATAGACTTTATAATCAACGCTTTATTTGACTATTCATTTTATTATAAGAATATCCAGAAATAGATTTTCTTGTAGTATTTTCAGTGATGGATTGATATGTAATTATTATTTCAATAATTTTTTTCTCTGTAGAGGATTGTTCAGATAAGGATCCTAAATGCAACGCTAATCCTGGCTACCCTCCTTTCCTTTGTGACAAAACAGAGGACACATGGGCCCACGTCAAGGCCCAGTGTCCTAAGATGTGTAAAAAATGCTGTAAGTTGTAAATCAGACATAGAATCTTAAAATGTTCTCTTTTAATCAAATCTTGCAAAATTTAAGTATTGAATCTAGCCATTTTTCGCTGCATTTTGTGAAATGTATGTTGTTTCTGTAATACAGAAATTATTTATAGCACGTAAAGGAGTAATAAAGAATAATTAAGAATAAGAGTATTAATAATTAATATTATAATTAAAATAAAGAGTATTGAACTAAAGGGGGCAGAAGGATTGAAGGAAGAATTTGTTTGTTGGAATATTTTTATAACAAGTAATATATTTGTGTATTTTGGATCTAGCTTTCATTTATTATACTAACATTAGGCTTTAATGACTTCTTTAGCATGTATGTACAGGCTAAAGCGTATACATTATACGGCATATTTGTTATAATGAAATTTATTCATTATTAATTAGTAAATTATTTATTAATAATTTATTGTTATTTAACAGTGCCATCTGACGGAAAGCCTTGCAATCAGAGAGACATGGACAACAGTTCAGCTTTGAAGAAACTTATGATAGAATTTCTAAAGCGTGAACTCGATCATGAAAACAATGAAAAGTGATCACTTGTTCAAAAAGATACTGAAATGATATTTTGAAAATTGTCAAATATAGTGTTGTAAAGTTTGATTTTAATTTGATGAGAAATTGAGAACAGAATAGACCTATATGGGACGAGGGATAGATATATATAAGATTGTTGAAATTTCAGTACTGTTACTGTTCAGTACTGTTATAATAGGGTAGGCCTTGGCCTATTGTCGTTTTAAAAGAAACAGATTTGTGCTACAGTAGGCCAAACTAGATTATATACGCGATTAATTGACAATTGACAATGTTTTAGAATATCTGCTTAAACTGTTTATGCTTATTGTAATATGTTAAACGTGATAACGTTAGTTATATTGTAGATCTCGTTATAGTTATTAAGAATTATTTCTGTAATTTATTATATATCTTCATTTTGTATAGGCCTATCTATTTGTTACATATGTGACAAATATCTATATATATTTATTCATCACAAATATCTATAAGGGGGCTCAGATAATCCGTTGGCTTTTTCCCTGTTTTCTTCTGCTAATGTGACGACCGTAGATCCAAAATTTAGTGCCGGATTTCTGTACTGTGATGACCTGGGCCTTGGAATTCTTTATAATCTCATACGGTACCTCCCAAGTCCCCCGGATCCCATTTGGATCCGTCGTCCCCCCACTACCCCTTAGTCTAATTGACAAGATCGCACCAGACCGTCAAAAATTGAAAACATTGTTTGGAATATAATAGTGATTTATTTCGATATATAAGATTAGATTTATCTATTTTTCTCCTAATTTTAAATACTTGTATTTCTCCTAATCGTTCTATTTTATCCATCATTTCAACAGAATGAGTAAGTTTTATATTTTAATTTTTTATTGATTAGTTTTTAATATTAATTCTTCGAGTTAACGGAATAATTCACTTATATTAATAGGCAACTGAATAAAGCACGACCTTGTAAATTACACAAATAATGAGCTATTCTATATAATAATAGAAAAGTATTTGTATTAGAAAAGAAGTTCTATTTATAATTATATAGAATAGAAATTCTATTATATATTCATCGAATTTAAAAACATTATATATAACTCAGTATTTCAAATTCACTTATTATGTAGCGAATCAGTTCACATCTGAAAAAAGTAGTATTTTGGATAGTTTTTGCAATGTCACTTTACGATCGCGTTGTTTTAGACCGGGAGGGAAACTTGCATCGTTCGTGGCACGACAGCGCCTGGATCCCTATACTCAATCAGAACAATGTGATGGACTACTTCGCCGAGCGCAGTAATCCCTTCTATGATCGATCCTGTAATAATGAGGTCATCAAAATGCAGCGACTTAATATAGAACAATTAGCGTAAGTTTTTCTAACATTAAGTGGAAGATGAGGTATGGGAGGGCGGTGGTTTGGGGAGGGGCTGGTACCACTTATGATCTTTTATTTCTTTTAAAGTAAATAATTAGAAATTAAAAGAATTAGTGTTTAATTTGAATGTTTAAAAAATTAAAGGTAATATACAATCTGGGCTTGGTTAAGTTTTAAGATGCTAGCAAAATCATTGAATATATTTGCAATTGAATTAAAAAATGAACAAAGCTCCGACTTGTGATTTTGATATATTTTTTGCGATAGACTATATTAAGAGAAAGTATTTACGTATGAAAAGTTGCATTTTGAATTTTATAATTTTATTTATCAGCAATAAAAACAATTTTTATTGTAAAAATTTTTTGGATGATTTTTTTATGTAACATGCATGTTATATTTTTCCCGAAGGAACATGCAAGGTCCGGAGTACGTACTAATTCACATGCAAGAGCCGATACTTTATATAATTCGGCAGCAGATTAGACATTCTAGCAATCAAGGTTTGTATCGGTGATAGCCGTGTAAAGATTAAAATATTAAAAGTCATATTTGCTGCACCCTTTAGTATTTCTCTTTATTGACTTTCATTTAAATCGCTGTAATTTTTTTGACATTATTTTTTTCAGAAGATTCTAACTCTTTCTAATTAATTCTTAATTATTTAAAAATTCTATTAAAACTTATATTTAATTTCTATTTAAATTATGTTTTATTTGATGTCGTTGTTTTTAACAGTAACGCCGCTGTACGATTACTACATCATAGCTGGTGTCGTTTATCAAGCGCCTGACTTGAGCGCTATCATTAATTCACGCGTTGTGAGTTTAGAATTTATCTTGCGTTTGTTTACTAATGAAATTTTAACCGATCAAAATATTTCGATTGCATCGTTCTCGATTAATAATAAATGTATTTTTATTATGAATGCGCGTAATTTTATACAATTTTTGTATATAGATTTTGTCTAAAATTGTGGTGAGATTGTAGAAATTAAATGTATATTTTTATTAAAATTATTTGTTTTGACTTTTAACTCGAACTGTATTTTGTGATTTCTGGTTACGTCGTTATATCGTAAGTTTTATGTTTTATCTTTTCAGATGAATTGTGTTCATAATTTAGAGTCGGCTCTAGATGAAGGTATTATAAGTTTTCAGTCACATTTTATTTGTTTAAAATAACTTTATAATTCATTTTAGTATTATAATTACGTTTAGATCTTATATAATTGATCTCAATTTTTTTTAAATAAAAAATATGATATCTTTTGAATTGTTAAGTTTTTCATATTTTAGCTATTTCTCTTCTAACTTATGCAGTTGCTTATTCAGTGGCAAGGGGGGGGGAGTTGTGGGTGCTATAACCTCCCATTGGAGGTCTAATTTTTTTTGTCGTGTTAAAGATGCGAGTTAGTGGTGAAACCCTCCTTTGTGATGATATAATGCATTTTATTTGCACTGGATACATGTTTTTAAAGAAGACCAAATACATGTAATTGGTGACAAAAAATTGAGTTATAATCATAAAAAATATAATTATTCAGAATTTTGGAGTAATTACTCCCCCCCCCTTAGTAAATTCTTGGCTATGCCACTCCGCTTTTACGGAACAAATTGTTTTATTTCATAATTTATTTTATTAAATATATTTTATAATTTCAGCTCAGTCCTATTCTAGGTATCATCCGTCTAAAGGTTACTGGTGGGAATTTAAAGATCAGAATCAAATGGGTTATTCTTTGTTTCAGTTTTTTCTACTTGTTTTTTTCTTCCTTTATTACATATATTGTCACGACTATATTTTAACTTATATTTTAACATTAGTCTAATGTAAGATGTATGTGCAATTGTAATTAATCAAGTTGTTATTTCATTAATTATGAAAGGTTAATGCGTATTTTCTAACGAACTCGAATATTTTAGAGAAGTTTTTAAACAAAGAAAAGAAGAAGAAGAAAGAAGAACCGAGTTCTTTATTTCAACGTCAGAGAGTTGATTTGCTATTGGCTGATTTAGCGCAAAAGTTCCCTCCTAAAGTTTTGCAAATGGCTGCAGTTACGCATGAAAAGAAAGGTTCAGATAATCTGTATTGATTTTATTTTATAGTTTACTATGGGAGAATGACGAAAATGTGTATTTAATTTATTCTAATTATTGTCATTTGCGATTGGCTTTAGTGCCTGAACAACATGTTCATGCGTAGTGAATGCAGACTGATGTTGAATGTTAAATGATATAGTTATTATTTAATATCGTATTAAATAAATGAACATTTTAGAGTTTTAAGCAATCCAGCCGAATGTTTTTTCACATTTTTTGAGATAAATTTACATTGACACTGACATTACAATGTTAATTTTACACTGTTAAATTACTCATTTTCTTATTTTAATTAAAATTCTTTCGTTTTCTTTTAGAAGATTCTATTAAGATGGAAATAAAAGCAGAAGTGAAGTCAGAGAAAGTGAATGAAAGGACAGGGGGGTCGCAAAATCAAGGGAGCACTAAACCCCCACCCGATAAAAAACCTAAATTAATGTGATATTTCTATTCATCGTGTTAGGATATTGATCTGACTGCAATTGTATTGTATAAATGAACTTTTAAATGATTTATTTATGAAGATTACGAACAGTTGCCTCAAGAAAATTGCATTTATATTTAGACGAGTTCGCAATTGAGTAAATAAAAATTGAGCAGTGTATTGATTCTATTAAAAGTAAACGGTAGTAAATAATGTGTGTATTTAATGATTGAACCATTTGTGTTGGCAACATCTTGTTTTGTAAACAGGGACGTCATTTGGGGAGGGCAGGGGGGGGCATTTGCCCCCCCCTGATTTTG
>JAQIXG010006658.1:0-10101 GCA_034700105.1 Oconnorella tubifera
CCTGCTAGCCAGCCAGCCGCCTGCTAAGTAAGTAAGTATGTAAGTAAGTAAGTAAGTAGGTAAGTAAGTAAGTAAGTAAGTAATTAAGTAAGTAAGTAAGTATGTAAGTAAGTATGTATGTATGTATGTATGTAGGTATGTAGGTATGCATATTCGCACTTACGTACTTACGTACGCACGCGCGTGCGCGTGCACGCACATGCATACATACATGCACACATACATACATACATACATACATACATAGTCTTATTAAGGCATTATGTGTCATAAAAATTTTAAATTAGAAGAAAAATTAAATAGAAATTAAATATATTATATACCGTAGTAAATATAAAAAGTAGGCCTAGGCATAATTAAAAAAATGAGAATTAAAAAAGAAAGATATAAGTAATTAACACTTTAACTTTTAAATAACATTTCGTATAATACAATTAATTAAGACAGCATATATTCAATATTAGAATACAGAATAATGATAAAAATATCTAGGCCTACACATTTTTACACGTTTCTTTGTTATTATAAAAGTGTATCGTATTGATTGACAAATCCATCAAACCAATCAGTATACATCTTACAAGAGAGTCGGGGAGCTCGCCCTGCGGTTCGAGTCACCAGTGTGAACAGCTCTTGCTTAAACGTACTGTTTGTTTCTCTGCGTGGTTCAAAAAACCACGGGGACATCCCCGGAGCTCGAAAATAAAACGGAACATATTCGTTTTTCTTTTCGAGCTCCGGGGATATCCCCGCGGTTTTTCAAACCACAGAGAGAAAGAAACAATAGGTATAAGTAAGAGTTGTTCACACTGGTGACTCGAACCGTGGAGCTCGCCCAGGGCAGACCCCGGGGCGAGCTCCGCGGTTCACCCCGGGTAGAGTCGCGTGGCTTATGGAATCGCGCATCGAGTCACGAAGCTTGCCCCGGGGCGCACCCTGGAGCTTGCCCTGGGTACATCCCCGGGGCGAGCTCCGGGGTGCGCCCCGGGGTGAACCGCGCATCCAAGTCACCAGTGTGCAACGTGTTTAAACGACTCATTATAATCTCTCACTGTATCTATCTATCTTGCAACAGGGGGGGGCGGGGGCGGGGGCGGGTTTGAAAAAGTATAATTTCAAGCGTATACTTTATGGACGGACGGCCCCTTACAACAATAATAATCTTATGCGCTACACTGCCGATGCAGTCAAAATGCTGTCTTCAGGCAACTAGCTAACGGGTACCCGTCGGCTGAATCTTACTCGGGCATTTATCAACGGGTGGATATTAAATTAAATTCTAATGTACAAGACATAAAACTATAAGCACAAGACATAAACTAAAAGTACAACTAAAAGTATAAATTAACCAAAAAATGAAATCAGTTAAAGTTATGATTCAGCATTAATACTTCAAATATACAACTAGCAACTTGAAATCAAAAATTAATATTTACTTGAATTCTTCTTCCTCTGACAAGTCACTCTCAGTTAAATCCCTGACAGTATCCAATTGAGAAGAAGCCACTAACTTTGCAGAAACAGATTTAGTTTTAACTGTTAACTGTCTAGGTCTGGTTTGAGATTTAGCAATCTTATTATCAACTGTAGAGGACACTTTTGCTTCAACAGGAGTCTTAGATGAGCTAGGTTTTGTTGAGTTTTTAGCCTTAGAAGCTTTGCTTGCATTAATAGGTTGTTTAGAGAATTTGCTAGGTGCTTCTGATGTAGGAAGATTGACGACTAGTTATAAAAAAAATCAAATTTTAAATTTACTTGAAACTATAAAAGACCAATACAGTGATTGTTAATATTTATCCATTTTTAGAGTATTCTATAATTGTTAGTGTTTCAGTTAGCAAGATTTTCAGCTCAATTACTTATCCTTGCAGTGTACACGCGTGTGAGTGATTTTATATTTTATAGAAAATAACAAAAAATTGATTTAAATTACTTATATACTTAGTTTATATTTATAAAAATACATAAATAATGCAGCTGAATGGTTAATCATACACTGCTAGGAAATAATAAATAAATTACTTAGTCAAGTCCTGACAGGACTCATCAATATAATTCATCAGTCAAAGAAACTTGGTGAAGCAATAAAGCACAGGACAAAACAGATCCAGGTTCGATTCCCATGAAGCTCACCATTACGCCAGTAATGGTGAGCTTATGAAATCAAATGAATTAAATAACTTATTTAATTCAAATGAATTAAATAACTTTAATTAATTTGAATCAATTAAAATCCAACTCTTTACTTAGACATTGCGCTCAATAATAATAACAAAATTAAACACATGTACTTATTAGACAGATATAAAACAAATTAAGAATTTTAATAACCATTATGCGTTTCATTGTAAATGTTTTCCAGTACTTTAACCATTTGTTTCTTAGGTAAAGCTCGTATGCCAAATTTTCTACATCTTTGCTAAAATAAAATATACATTAAATTAAAATGAAAGTTAAAGTTGATAACATGTGAAGACTAAATAAATTGATAGTTAATCATAGGTCTACTGCTTCATAAAACTTGAATAAAAAAGTCATTACATGTGCACTGATGTCTGTTTGTTGTAAATCATCACATCAGCCCCCCCCTCCGTCCAATATTAGCGATAGGCAACAATTAAATAATAAAACATCAATTTTGAAAAACAAAAAATAATAATCTTATAAATCAAATGCTCTTCTCAATAGTCAAATATCTGACAATTTCATTCATCAAGTTAATATAAAGCTAGCAATGTTAAGATTAATATCTAGATAATTTTTCATGAGTAATATCTAGAATATAAATAAAGCAAAATGAGTTTGATTTTGCTACTTAAACAAAGTCTAACGAAAAACACTGCATGCCTCTTGACACAAAACATCCACTAACCTTCAAATCAGGAGTAACCATGCTATTGAATGCTGGCTTTGGTGTCTGATTTATAGACTTTATGCCAGAATGCATAGACACACTAGATTTTGATGTTTTTACATCAAAAGAGGGACAAGACTCCTGTCTACTAGAACTTGTATGGTCTTCAATCAATAAACTAACATCAGTGTCAATATCAGTTGGTGGACTAAAAGTACAATCTACTATAGTTACGGGACTTGCATCTTGTACAGAATTTAGAATATTCAAGCTCTGCGAATCGCTGGTATAATTCTAAGAGAAATCAAACAATTAAAGTATCAGAAATTGAAATAGACATATTGGAATGCATATATAGAACTTAAACCAAATTTATATTTACAAAAAAGTATTATCTTAATCCCAGTCAAATTAAAATCGTAAAAAAATTATATAATAGCTGGTAGCTGGTAAATAGTACCCGATAGAAAAGTTTCTAATACAGCCAATTAGAACCATCTTTCTATAATAAGCGGATACATTTTGATTAATGATCAAAAAACTAACTTGATATTAATTACATTATGATTATTAATTAAAAAACTAACTTGTGTTAAACCAGTTAAACATCCATCAGGAAAATCTTCCATATCAAATGCTTCCTGATTAGGAAAATCTTCCCAGACATCTACTTCACAAACAGAATCTAAATGATCATTGATATTAACATCTCCAATGTTTACACTTTTATTCCTAACACTATCTATGTTTCCACTTTTATCCATTGTAATAATACCACTGTTCACTACATCATCTTTGACTGAAGCAGTTGAATTATTATCTATAATTTCAGCGGCTACAGAAGATGAAAGATCAGCAGATGGCATACTAGAAGTTTTAGCAAATTTACCACTAGCCAAAACACTATATTTTCTAGGTGATAAACTATCCAATTTTATATTAGTGTCCATCTTAGCAGCACCATCCGATTTTAAGTCAAGTAGAGGTTTTTCAGATTGACATATCGATTCATTATAATCATCCTCTGCACTTTCGTCAGATACAATAATTTGAGAATTCAATTTATCCTGTATGCTATCATCGAGCGGACTGGTATCAGATTCATTATTTCCTGCATATTCCAGTCGCAGAAGTTTAACGCACGTCAAACCATCCTCCGATTTTCTCTTCTTAAACGAATTGTTAATTGTTGGTGTATTTTTATCATCCGATAGCCAATCGTTTGTGATAATATTACTGTTATTACACGACTGCGTTATATCATCAGTGGACAATGAAGCCCTAATATCTTTGGAATATAATCTAACCGAAGAAATAAATGAATTATCTTTCTTATGAAAATAATCTTGACTTTTTGCACAATTACTCAAAATGTTTTGCTTCCAAACTGCTGAATTATTATTACTGCAATTATTCCTTTGAGAAGAAAAATCATGTTGACCTGTAGTATGTCGCTTTGTATCTTTACTGATAATCTTATGCTCTGAAAGATCAGGAAGAAAATATTCATCATCTGATTTATCATCGATTAAACATTCCGCATCAAACGCTTTACACTCTTTAACTTTATTTACAGAATCAGCCTTAAGTAAAACAGCGCTGCAATCATCAGCAATGATATTTTCATCATAATGATCATCAAAAAAGAGATCTTCACTAGAATTCAAACGGGATCTGCTCTGTAGAGAAGCATCATTTGCATTACAATATGGAGGTGTTTTAATAATGCTACGTACTTCTGAAACAATGAAATCTTTCTTCTCAACAAAACTTGAATTTATATCATCGTTTTTATACTGCAAAACATTCGAATTTCTTTTATCTACTGCTGGTAGAGATTTTTTACTGACAGTCAATTCAGAATCTGAAGTTTGAGAAAACTTAATGAAATTAGTTTCAATATCAACTTCTTTATCTATAGATATTACTTTACAACTTTCTTTTTGCAATAAAGCTTCATTCAATATTGTATCATTAGTCAAACATTTAACAGTTACAAGAGACGAATCATAATTGACTGATCCGTGTTTGTCTGCAGAAATATTCAGCCCACTTTCAGTTTTGTGGCTTGACTTTACATCTGTCACAGATGAGCACATAAGTGCCTTCAACATAGTCCTATCTAAATCATTCAAACCATCGCGCTCACAAACTGAACCAACACAAGTAGATTCACCAGTAATTGCAACACTTAAATTGTCTAAAATCTCATCATTTTCAAGTTCTGACAATTCATCTGAAGATGGATTGCTTACATTATCTTTTATAAAATTAATACTATTAACATTGTCTAATTTATTTTGTCGCTGAGTAAGACAAAATTCAAAAACATCATTGATTTCGTCATCATTAAAGCAACTGTGATTATCATCATTATCATCATCTTCAGATAACTTTTTATTATCATCATGTTTTATATCATCAGTGTTATTATCATCAACTTCTTCATCATCAATGACAATGCTAGAGACATTTGAATGTTGATTTGAATCAATAACTTCATCTGAAAGCGAAATCTTTGATTGTGTAATGTCACTGCGTATTTCAGTATCAGGAAATGAAATATTTGCTTCGATTTCACAATTTTGATTACTTTGTAAACTCTTATCACAGATTTCATATAGTTCACTCAGACCAAACCTGAAATAAAATTTAATAAATTAAATTGAATTTTCATTCAATTAAATAATTTATTTAATGATTGTTTATTTAGTAAATTTATTAAATAAATAAACCTCTATTGCTGCATTCGAGTAAGAAATCTTCAAGAAATTAATTAATAACACCACAAATTAAACAAAATTATATTTTTATGCACGTAATATCTTAATCATGAATTATAAATTAATTATTCAATTGACTAACCTGTGAGCCAGTAAAAGCACTTCATCTAAGCTATCACTCGCAATATCAGTCTTAGCGCAATATAAATATCTCATAACACACAAAGCTGCCTTTTTGCTATATGAAAGCAGATCTACTGGACTTTCAGTTCGACTTTCAATCAACTAATAAAACAAATCTTAGCTAAATCATCAAATTAGAAAACGTAATCGTATCTTCATTCTACAATTAAACTACTTAAGACAAGAATTAGAAATTAAGAAAAATTTAAATTCAATATTCTGAAGATAAAAATATTTTTGTTCAAAATAAAATTAAATAATTCAATAAACAATCACATCATATGAAGCAATATACTCTATTTCTTTATGGACTGTACATACATGCCCACTTTTAAATAAATTATACCCAAAATAGCACGAAATTATTATAAATAGCAAGATATTCCCAAGATAAATGCAATGACAGGCCTCTCACTTCTAAAAACTGTTTGCATCGAGCAGCAAAAATAAATTTATGTGCATAGAGTACTCCATCCTTAACTTGTAACGTTAGATCACTTAGCTTCTGTTCATCAATCATAGTCTCTAGAGATTCTTGCAATCTTTGTAACGCGCAACTTTGAGTCTGCAACAAACACAAAGAACATCATCAGTGTCAAAATGTACCTTGATCTGTCTTATCTAATGTTATTATGAATATGGTCAGTGTCTGAAATAAATAATCTGTCTTTCATTGCAAGATATTCAACTGTGTGCAAGCTTTTCGCAAGCTATTAAACTGTAAGATATTCCGCACTTCAGCTTATGAAATTTCTAAATCGCAGCTAAATAGCAATGTTAGAAACAGCATGGCAAACAAATCCAAAATCTTTTCATACTTAAAATTCATTTTGTAGACTACAAATTATAGATGAAATCAAACCAATATGACAATCAATATGTATATTATAAAATAATATATTGATAAGGTAATGAAATGTAAAATCGTAACAAAGATAGCTTAAATCTCTTCTCAAGGATAATTTAAATAAAAAACAACTTTACCTCTATTGAAAAACAACTTTCTTTATTGATGTTCGCATTAACTGGTGATTTAGTACAAGCTGACATTTGAGGATCAACTTTGCCACGAGCGCTGATTGAACGATTAAGAGAACTAATCTTTGGATTATCTTTATAATCAACAATCATAGTGTCATCCATGCACGCTAGCTCGGCTAATAAGATAGCGGTTTGTGTCGTGGCATAAAGAGACGTGTCGCTACCAGAGAGACGTGAAGATTGATTAAGTTTGGACTGCGTATAATACATTTAAAAATAATTAAGATTAAAGTTTAGATTCTCACTCGTGATTGATGACAAAGATTTAGTAAAATTAAGGTTAAGTTTAACATCATGGATTACCGTATTATATGTCTCAGACGTAGCTATCAATTTAACGCCTTACTAAAGGGTGCAACAAATTAAAGAAATCTTATAGTGAGCTTTCCGGGATTCGAACCTGGACCTGGCTTACTGATTTCTAACTACTTTACAACACATCATAACTGACAACAATATAATGATTCTATATTATACTAGAATTACAGTTGAATTTCTTCACTTCCTTTAACTTTCTGCTTTATAACAGATTAATTTCAAAATTATATTTCCTGATTTGTTGCTTAATATCACAGTACCCAGCAAAATATCCCATAAACCAGACAAATAACCCTTAACACCGTCAATTATTTAATAATTGTAATCCTGATCAAATCTAAACTTAATATTAACCCTAATTCTAATCCTAAACACAATTCTGCAAATTAATAATCTGGAATGGTTTAGCCTGGCAGTTTTGATGGGTAACCATACCACATCAGCATAAAAAGAAATTCACTATCAACTGGGTGGTCATAACCCAGCAACAAATGATCGTTAGATTCTTCAAAAAGCCCTGTCAATTATTTTATTTCTAGATTGATAAAGCATAGATAGATCAATTCTCATTCTATACGCAACACTCCTTGTTATAATTATATAAATACCTTTTATATAATTATAAAAGAATCAAAAAAGCTGTCCTCTCACAAGTTTGTCCCCATAGCGATTGAGACACTGGGTTCTTGGGGCACATTGGGTCTTGCTTTTGTGAATAAGTTGGGCAGACGCATCTCTATCGTCTCAGGAGATACAAGGTCCACCTCTTTCCTGAAGCAACGCCTCGTGTTGGCGGTGCAGCGGAGGAATGCGGCTGCAGTGCTGGGAACTTTTGGGACAGTTTCCCAAGACACTTTTTAACTTGTTGGTTTTTTAATTGTTTGAGCGTTTGTCAGCATTTTTATTTGCCATGTATGTTCATTAAAATGTTACATTATTTTATTATAAAAGTAATATTATTTATTATACCTTTGTTAAAGATTGATGACTGAGAGAAGCGGATTTTAATTTAGTTGACTTTGTTGAATTACTACTGAACGCAATCAAGGAAGGAACGTAGAAAGATTTAACATCATCCAACTTCTGTGCAGACTTATTCCACAGTATATTCTACAGAAAAAAATCAAAACAGAACTAAGCAATATTCACTCAAGTGACTCTAGAAAAGAGCAAGCAAAAACTAAATATTTGTCAATTTACTATATCATTTAGCAACAACTCAGTTTAACTGCCATTTAAAATGACAATTATATATCAAAACCAAAATCTTAGAAATAAAAAAGTTTATATACTAAAGTCTAATTCAAAAATTTATTACCACTACATGTAAAGGAAAGAATGTATAAAAATTCATTAGTATGAATCAGTTTGACCAAATGAATCATTTCTATTTAAAATTTATAACAAACCACAAGCAAGAACATAATTAATTATTTAACAAAAACTTAATTAATTCATTGCTCAGTTTATTATAAATTATATAATTATATAAATCTTAACGAATCTGTTATATTGAATCTGTTAGCCAGCAGCCTGCAATGGCCTATAAGTTTCAGATTTATTAAATAGCCTGCAGCCTGCAACGGCCTATGACCTACATTATAAAGCCTACTGACCTTTGACCAAACATTTACAGGCTAACATTCTGTCAATTTCTATCTAAGCATAATAAATTCTATAACTAAATATTCACAAAGGAATAAAAACAAGCAAACTTTTTCATCGGCTGAATATTTCAATGCAAGACGACTCTCAGTGAACATCATTGTAGAGACATTTTTGTGTATAACACTGTTATCTGTACAAACAGCAAGTAAGAGAGATACTTTGTCTTCTAGATTTTTCTTCATCGTAGCTTGATCAACAGTCAACAGAGGGGGAAGTTCAGTATTCCTAGTATGTATAAAAACAGCGGTAAATGATATAACTGCCGTAAGAATTATATATTAATTTTATATATTCCTTGTAAATAAATATAACCACTGTAAGAATAAGATCTACAAATAAATTGAAATGTTTTTGTAAGTAAAGAAGAGTAGCAGAGAAAGACACAATCTTAATATGATAAAGAAACAGAATTAGACTAAATTGTAAATGGTATAAGGAGGATAGGGAGGAGAGGAGTAAAAGACATATTTGGCAACTTGAAGGTGTTTCATCAAAGGAACATTACGTTATGTGTGTTCCTAACTTAAATAACTATACACGCTTCATTTTCATTATAATGGCCCAAGCGTTTTATCTAAAAAAATGCACCCCAATAAAATAAACTCAAATACCTAACAAAATGGCTCTGTCAATTCATTTAATAACCCTAGCAATAACAAACCCTAAACTTAACCTTAACCCTCGTACAAACTGTAACTGAAATCCTAACCATAAGCCGAATAGTAACTCCAAACCTAGCCCTAAGAATTAATAGTTGGTACCAATATTACAGGTTCATTCTGCTGGATTAATATAGACAAATAGTTCAAACATTGTGTAATTAGATTCATTTATTATAATAAAACAAGAAAAATATAAAAATAAGAATCTTTAAAAAGATTTGGCAGAAAATGTTAAAAATAACAGCAAACTTACTGTTTCTTCCTTCTAACGCATCGTTTTGAAACATTTTTCTTTTCAACATTTTTATTTTGCACAAGATCACCAGATTTTCGTGATTTGGAATTAATCTGACGCAACACAACTTTAGATCTATCGACATTAATATCATTCGTTACAGAAATGCCTTTGTCTGGTTTCTCAGAAGTTGCAAGATCTTCCTCTGAAGTTTTACTAAATAAAAATTTAAAAAAATCAAAAAACAAAAATCTATATATACTCAAACTGCTCTTCCAGTCCTGAGCTGGCATCCTATGATACCACGCTTAGAACATCCCTGGCACTAATCCTTAACATTGACTTATCCCCCTCAATATGGTCACAAGCCTGCCTCCCTCTAAGATGTGGTGGGATTGGAGTCCGCAGTGCGCAACA
>JAQIXG010006659.1:0-10101 GCA_034700105.1 Oconnorella tubifera
GGCGATCGCCCTGGTGCTCACGGCTTGGTCAATCAGCCGAACAATGAGCAGCTCCTGAACCCAGGAATGACGGAGAACGCACTCAATGTAGACGAATTGACCGAGAATGCGGTTAGGCGTCTCGGCGATCGTGCTATATACAGCGTCAGTTGTGACGTATCCGATAAACGTAACAGAGGCGAGCGAGAAGTTCTTTACAGGACAAAGTCAATTGTGTTCAGGATTAGATAGGACAAAGTTAATTCTCTCCAAGATTAGATAGGACAAAGTCAATTCTGTCCAAGGTTAGATAAGACAAAGTCAATTATGTCCAGCATTAGATAAGACAAAGTCAACCGTGTCCAAGATTAGATAGGACAAAGTCAATTTGGCCAGAAATCAATTTTTACCAAAAGCTGCTAAAAATCCAGTCAACTCATTCATCCAATACTTCATAATATATTTTCTGCTTAAAGAATGCAAACACTTAAACAGATCAGGTGTAAAAAATCAACGCGAGATAGAAGATCACTGATTTCTGAGCATTGGTAAATAGACTTAAGGTTAGGAAAGCTTACACAAATACTATCATTGCTTAAGAGTAAATGTAGAATAAATGGCCATTATTCAACAAATAATGGCCCAATTAGATAATAGAATGTACATATCAATGGCTTATTTGCGGTTTGTAAATAAAAGTCAATTATAACAGAGAGATTAAGTGCATAATTTAAACCATTCTCATGATTATACAGTAATATTTATTCAGTATTATAAATCGCATTGGTTCATATATTGAAATTAATGGAATCGAAATTTATTTACTAAGTTTACATGCAGTCATAGGTATCTTTGACATTAAAACAATAAATGAAAATAAAATCTAAATAATATTACGCACGCCAAAGCTAGGCTTGTACCACCAATAAACGAAGTTAAATGTAAATAAAAATAGAAAAATCATAAATATATTCCAAATAGCATAATTGTAGTAGATGCCCTATGTCTGAGAGATGAGCAAAAGAGATCTGTCCACAAATGCAATGATTTTAAAAATAGATTCTAAAATAAAATAGAATTATATAATTCATTATTATTATATAATTTAATGCCAAAAAGCTTTTTAAAATTAAATATATCAAAGAAAAATTCCAGAACAAAAATATGCAACCGAATATCTTTTCTTAACCTTGCACCCCTCTCCCTGACTTTCAATTTAGACATACCCCCTCCCCCCTCAAATGAATATCCTGTTCCCATTCAATTATTTTATTTGTTTTTGTGCAGTGAATGGATCGATATTATTAGTGTCTTAATATGATCTGATATTCCTGGATCTGATCTTTAACTGTCTTATATAATGTTATTAAGAAATTGATCAGTTTCTAAAATAAATAAATAAAATAAATAAGTGAATAAATAAATAAATCGCTTTGTCGTAACAGCAATCACCTACCTGACAATGATGTAATGCTGAAGATGACGCATACAAACATTGCCATCGACTGAAAGCATTCTTCAAACCAGCAAACGACAACCGGAAAAACTTTCATATTTAATCCTTTTTTGGCTTTACTTAATCCGGGATAAATCTTCCACGAGTCTAATATTTTCTTTTAATTGTATAAAATGTCTCCGTTTTAAGCTATATATATTTCTTATATTCTTTGCAATTAGCTATTATTATTCTTATAATAAGAGTTTTGAAAGCCAATTAACAAATTGTCTTATTCAAATTTTTAACGTTTATTGTTGAAAATAATTCATTCTGACATCTTAAATAATATATTATTGAATTATTTACCACTTTATATATCGTTAATTATGTGTTAGTAATTAAAAAGTACAAAGATACGAAAATGAAGATTATCTTCAAATGAAAAGTTCGTTCAAATGGAAAAAGGCGCGCGCTTGATTTATAGCGTGTTGGGGAAAATATTAAATGTTTCATCTCAATAAAAATTTAGACTATTTCCATGATCTCATTTATGAGGAAAATTATTGTAATGCAAATTTTTCTATTTAAAATTTCAATATCTTTTTCGTTTTATCGCTTTAGGGTCATTTCTTTATTCCAAAAATTCCGAAACACATATCGAGAAATTTCTATAATAAGTTTTTTATTTTTCGAGAAATTTTATATTTTTAACAGATAAAATTAAAATGAATAAAGTAATCCATTTCTATTTTTTATTTATTCATTTTTTTCAATAAATAAATGCTAACTAAACTAAATTTAATTTCTATGAAATGATACTTATTATTATTAGGATTTATTCATGCGAACAATAAAATATATTAAATCCAGAAGCAGTTCAACGAAAGATCGAATATATCCAAGTCAATACAACATTAATGCCGATAGCAGCGCGCGTTAATACAGAAAATCTTTCAGTAGTTACTATCTGAATTTGCACTCCGTATCTTTCTAAATGGCTCAACAGTTTGTATCACGCGAAGCTAAGCTATGTATGCAAGATCATCTTATATGATACGACTTACATAGATGATATGAGGACGATTCGTCAAAGGACGATTCGTCAACGCACTGTGCGTTAAGGATATTCGTTAGGTTTAGGATTAGGTTTATGGTTAGAATTATTATTAGGGTTAGGTTAAAGTTAGGGTTAAGGTTAGGGATTATAAGAATCGTCCGTTATAAAATAGTCATTGACGAACAGTCCGTAGACGAATCGTCCTAGAACCACATAGATGACATTAGGAAGAAAACCCTACAAAGAAAGATAACCCCTCTCCACTCTAATCCAAGATAATCCAAAAGAGAGAATCACAGATTGAAAGGTAAATTCACTAAACTTTGATTATTTTTTTTAATTTCTTTATCGCTGCTGCATTTTTAATTCGCTATAAACCCCCCACCCACCTCCCCGCCGATAATCTTAAAAAACTACAATAATAGTAATAGTTATAGCTAAAAGTTATAGTTAATAAAGTTGTAAATTTAATTCTTTATTTTAAAATTACATTGTATTTGGAATTACAAATATTATGCACTATAAATACTATGCCTGGTAACCTGTCAAGCGATTTGTCGCGCAGCTAGTCGCGCCGCAAGTCGTGTCACCCGATCGTTTAGCGCCGGTGTGCGGCGCAAAAAGAAGATGGTATGCTAACTACTCAAAAATTGCGCCATTAGGAAATTGACAGGAAACGAAGAAAGTAGAAAAATGCGAAAGTGAAATAAATCGAAGACAAATGGTGTTGATCCTATTATAATCTATTGCATTATCTATCTGAGGTGGACTAAATTGGGGAGAGGGGGGTTATAGACCTTGCTTCCATTTTTGACAGAGATGTCATTTTTGGGGGGCGGGAGAGGAAAAGGGAGGGAGAAGGGTACTTTTTCAAAGATTTTTCTTGCAGTTTATCTTATTTGAAAGGTTCATTAACCCCACATTTTTGCACAAAAACGATAATTTTCTCTCCTTCCTTCCCTCCCCCCTCCTCAGACCCCCCCCTTCCCAGAAAGTAATTCTGGCGTTCATGATGCAAACTAAATGCATTTAAGTGATTAATGTTACATTACGCAATACGGATCACTTCATTATCACTGATCACTCATCAATCAAAGTCTCGTGTTTGCGTGCATCCTGATAATCATACACCCAGGATTTAGTGAATTGGGGGGGGGGGGAGATTTATAACAGAAAAAAATTAGTCTTTCAAATTTTAGTTTTATTAAAAGGAGGGGGGGGGGGGTGAATGTTGCATAGGTAATCCACGCCTAAATTCTACTGGCTATAATTATTACAAAGTCGTGTAAGAAACATTAGGCAGTGGTTAACGTAGAAGATCAAAATCCACCGCTTTTACCGAAAATTTCAGTTTCAGGTAGCACATTTTATTACTATAATCAGATGACATTACGGTCCAATGAAATAGCTGCATTAAAAGTGCTCCTTGCATATTTTAACCAGAATCTAAACAAAAATTAGTGGTTTTAATTACTTAAACAGGCTTACTGGAATCCGCCACTACTGTACAAAGTAAGAGTCTAAAAATTATTATCAAAACATTTAATATTAACAAAAATAAAATATAAAATTAAAACAGAATACGAATGTTAACACACTATGACTGTTATTGGAACATAACTCCACGTAGTTTGACTGTTATTTATTGTCATAATTAACGAAAAATAGTCGATTCTATCTATTTTAAAAGTCTAACTACTATAAAACTACTATCTATTTTAAAAGTCGACTTTCATTTATTACAAAGACATAAGTTTATCATGAGAACTCGTATCTATTAAAACTGCATGCTCTAATTGCAGTTCTTTCTATCCTATTAATATCAATCTTTACACACTCTATACAAGTCTTTCTCTCTCTACTTTGCCTATTCTCTCTATACAAAACTTTCTCTCTACTTTGCCTATTCTCTCTATACAAGTCTTTCTCTCTCTACTTTGCCTATTCTCTCTATACAAGTCTTTCTCTCTCTACTTTGCCTATTCTCTGTATACAAGACTTTCTCTCTCTACTTTGCCTATTCTCTCTATACAAGTATTTCTCTGTCTACTTTGCCTATTCTCTCTATACAAGACTTCCTCTACTCCTCCTATTACTACAGATCTTAACCCAGTCATTCCAATATATCGCTTCACACGTTCGAATCATCTAATCATGGATAATAGAACAAAAACGACAATATCTCAAATTTCAATTTATATAACTATCTTAAAGTCAATGTTAAACTTTAGTCAAACAAGATGTGTATCTATAAGGCTATTTTATTGATACAACCTGAAGATGCCTTTATCCATGTCTCAAAACACAAACTGTAAAACTTAATATTTAAAGAGTACAAGCGCATCAGCATTCTTAATATTTTCTAATATCTAATTCTAATATTTCTAATAATATATTCAATCTCTGCGAAGATTCAATTTGTACTACATAATTACTGTTATAACTAAAATTCTATTGCAAAACACAATTTACAATAAAATATAAAAATAACATATCAATACACAAACAAAACAAATTAAGACAAAATTGTAAAGTATTTCAGGCATTCATACCAACTAAGAATTGTAAAAATAACAACTAACAAAGTATGAAATAATGAAATGAATACACACCACTAGATTAAAAATATTTACAAAATCTAGTAAAATGTCAAAAAATAAAATGTTATCTTAGATTAAAATTAATTTCAATTTTAAGATCACGCGAAAATTATTCAATTTACAATGTTATAAAGACCGCATACTATTCATATACAAATTGCATATTTTAAACTATACTAACTACATTAAGTTTTTATTTTAAACTTTCTATAGATAAAATTTAAACTGTAAATATCAGTATTTTGTGGAAAGTAAGCAGTATAAGGGTTCAGTTGGTGGGTTGGGGGGGGGGGGGGTGGGGTAAAAAAAAAAGACAGAAAATATTCGGAACAAGCAGTACAATATTAAGTACAAGTTAAAATTGCACCTTTAAAATCAGCTTTGAAAAATAAAACTATTTATAGAAAATAAGAACAATAATCTCAATGATAATAACACCATTAAAAAGGCTCTCAACAGTATTACAAAAAGGCAGCAAATATAATAAAATATAAATTGACACCGATTATCTGAACTTTGCGATCTTAAATTTTATTGATAATAAATGTGATAACAAAGTTATTTGAATTTATAAGATTCTTTACATAATACACTCTGTTAAGAATTTTGAAGTAATGTAATAATAGTTACTATTAACTCTAAATTAAAACTAGAAATCAATAAATTAACATTTTAAAATTGCAAGTTTCAGAATTAGTAACATTTTCTTACTTCTTTAATTAAAGTCGGTTTAGTATTCAAAGACTATTTAGTGATACGTTTTAAACTGAATTTATAGAAAGTACTTTACTTTTAATTAAAGCATGGAGTTAAAATAAGTCTCTAGGAAATGTGAGGGCAAGCAATAAATGTTCACATTGCTATTAGATGAAATAATTACAGAATACTATAAATTCACACTTTTTTCATATAGTCCATATAGAAGCATCATATGACAACTTATAATGCAGCGCTTTGTTTATGTGGCGATTCTATTTGAAGTCACTGAAACTCAAAGTGCTAGACTAAAATTTGACTGATTCTCAGAAAACAATGCAACTTGTATGATTTAATTTAACATCTGCTATACATCTTACAATATCATGCAGTTAATACACATAATTTAAACTATTATGATTCAAGGCCCGTTAGAGAAGTAGTTAGAGAGCTGGATTCAAAATCGATAGGTCCAGGTTCAAATCTCGGATAGCACACTATTTCTCTAACTTGCTGCACCCTGTAGTAAAACGCTTAAATTGACAGCCCTACGTTTTCGACATCATTCATATAATATGGTAATCCATACGTTAAACTTAACCTTAACATTATTATTGGTACAGCTCATCTTGTTGACAATATATGTCAATAAGAATATCAAACTGCGACTGTACAGGAAAGTATAGTATGTATTCAGGCTATTCAGAGTAAAAAATGCATAATCTTTGTAAGCTGGAAAATACAGACCTTAAAGACTAGGATGTTACGCGTAATGATGCAGATAATCACTGCGATAATAGTGATGACTAAAATTGATCGTAATGATGATGAAGATATAATGCATCCACTAAATTAGAGAAATAATAAACGCATTGATTGAGTCTAATAGTTTGTTTGTTGCTTAACGGCACGGCAGCGCAAGAAGGCTATTTAGTGCCAGAAATTAAAGTTTGAAATTTAAAAGTATCATCAAACAAAAATAAAAAGTATAATAGAGCATAATAGAGCGACTGAAATATATTAATTCACAAAATGAATATTTTTACTAACAAAATTTACTGAAACAGCACAAAATTTTCAAATAGACAATTCAACATAGGACTGTGAAGAAAAAAATAAGAAACTGAATAAATCTAACTACAATCAATGTACCAGTACATTATAAGATAACATTAAATAAGTCTTATGGTTAAAGTTTCAGTAAATCATTACCGCCATGTTTACAGAAAATTCCACAATCATTATTCGATGTAATTAGTAAATCACTTAAATACGGTCTGAGAGATCTAATACAAATAGACAGAATTATCATCGAGTTGGAATTTGAAAAACGAATCTACCAAGCTATCAACTCTACTAATTATATTCCTAAAACATACACAAAAATAGATTGATATACTCAAATGATAATAAAGTGTCCATTTCTGATAATGATAATGACAATAATTTACAATTAATAATAATAATAATAATAACAATTATTGTTAGGCTAAACCAGAGCCATAATCCAAGGCAAGTTGCAGTTGATGTCACAGTTATGATCAAGATAACTATGATGATGATGATGATAATGATGATGACGATGATGATGACGATGATGATGAATCACAATAATTATTCTAAGATTTATTAATTCCACACAGTAGACTCATAATACGAGATGGTTTTCGTTTAATTTTATTCTCTCCATTTCCTTCCTTGCCTGTTCCTTGTTCTCTATTCCCTCCGGCCAAAGAGAACGATCTCGATGACCGAATGGAAGCTGACTTCTTGTTATGTTTCTTACTTCCATCTCGGATCAACTGTTCGATGGTACGATCGCTCATTTGTTCAGCCATCTTCAGAGCCGTTTGACCAGCTTGTGTTTTTAACTGAAAAGTGAAAAAGTTGCAGAAAATTACACATTTAATTATTTTATTTATTAAATAGATTTAATAATAAATAAAATTTACACTGAAGTACGTTATAATTGATGTGACAGAGGACTGATGTGAAAAGATAACGGCCTCTCGGAAGAGATTTTCAGCAAATTATTTAAATAACTACTTCTCTCAGCCCGTTTGTTTGTCTGTTGCTTAACAGCACGGATGCACAAGAATTTAGAAGGCTATTTATTTAATGCCAGAAAATAAAGTTTTACATTTAAAAGTATCGTATAAATAAAATAACATCGATGATATAGAAAATAGATACAACTCTAAGCCTGAGAGATCAAATTAAAATAGACTCAAATTAAATTAGACAAACAAATACCAAATATCTACCAACGTTAAACATAAATCAATATTCAAGAGTATTTTTAACAATCCTTTTACAAGTAAAGAGATTATCAAAAGTAATTTAAAAGAGTATTTTAAATACTCACTTTAATAGTAAAAATAGTATAAAAAGCCATTAAAAACAGTATTTTTGATACTTTTTTGATACTCGTTTTACTAGTAAAAATATTGTAAAAAATGAACAATTTCATATATAAAAACTCAAAAGATCTTTTAGTATCACAAATAAACTAATATAAAATATCTATTAAGATTAAAGACGAATTAAAACCAACTATCCACTGCAAACTAACATCAGATATCTGCTAATACTAACCTTGGTGGCACATCCAGCTTCCAACAGCAAAGCCACAACTTCCACAAATGAATACTGTACTGCAAGATGCAACGCAGTAAAACCCAGCGAGTCTTGAGCATCCCTATCGCATCCCCCATCCTCTAACAAGACCCTAGCTGCCTCAACGAACCCATTCTCCGCAGCCAAGTGGAGCCCCGTGATGTCCCGCCTATCCGCAAACCTCCTTGTGGCCCTTGCATCCGCACCGACTGACAAAAACTCTCGGACTATTAAAGAGTGCCCATGCTGGGCCGCCACATGGAGTGGGGTTAGATCAGCATGTTCCCCGTGTGTGGCCCTACTGTCCACGAGTGCCCCGTGGTCCATAAGATACTGGGCCGCGTCAAGAGCTCCCCGCTCAGCGGCCACATGAAGGGCTGTATACCAGCCGTCCATCGAGGCATTCACATTGGCCCCTAGTTCAATAAGAGTCTTAGCCACAGAGGTCTTCTCTTGGTAGACAGCCTGGTGAAGGGCTGTGACTCCCTGGACGGCCCCCATGGTCTTGCCAGAGTCTATGGGAGCCCCAGCTGTGATCAGGGCTCGGATGACGTCCGGGGAACCGCTCTGGACAGCCAGATGGAGGGGCGTTATGCGGGTTTGGTCGCGGGAGGCTGTGGCGTAGAGGTGGGGTGTGGCTGTGTGAGAGAGAATTAGACGGGTCATGGAGAGGTCGCCTTGTTGGGCCGCGTAATGTAGGGCTGTGTAGCCGTTGTCTGCCTGCAGACATGGGGCGGGAGGCAATAAAACATAACTTGATTTATAACTAGTAATAAAGTAATATTGAATTATTACTTTATTTATAACTAGTAACTAGTAATATTGACTTGTTACTTTAAAATTTATCCAACTTCATATAGTTTATTAAAACAATTTAATTTAATTTTCTTAAACACCTGAAGCAATAAAAAGTAAGTAATTAACAATAAACATTCTTTTCATTAAATCACGTCTCAACCATCTATTCAATTGCTCAATTGTTTAGAAATAAACTTGATAATCTAAACTTGGCATTCTAGTGAAATGTCATGTTTATACATAGAATAGTATCATTATCGCGATAATGATACTAGAGTAGTATCATTATCACGAATAATAATGACACTACTCCAATTACAGTATACAATCATGGAATATCAACTACAAAGACTAATATCGTAGCTGCTCATAGAATCCAACTTAAAGGCAATCAGATGCCAAATTCTGCTAAACCTCTGTTAACTGGTCACATAATGGTAGTGTTCTAGTTAAAACGATGGACAACAGGATTATAGATATTTCCTCAACTACACAGCTGAGTCAATTTGTATAAATTCTAAAAGTATGTGATAGTTATAAGTCTTCAATTCTCAATAACTTGATGGATATAGAAGAATATGTATTTCCATGTAATATAATACAGATATATATGATCTGCAGTCAATAAATATTAATAAAAGTAACCAACTTATTAATTTTCTGTGTATAAATAAAAAATAAGTATTATTTTTCAGCCGCAATTGTTAAATGAAGATTTATATGAAAAAGTGGTGGTTTATGATAAATTGGTCTCTTGAAAAGTGTTACTATATTTCTCCTTTGAAATTGAAACCTTGTAACAATAATATTAATACGTTGTCTGTTTGTTTGTTGCTTAACGGCACGGCAGCACAGAAAGGCCATTTAGTGCCAGAAAATAAGGTTTAAAGTTTAAAAATACAGTATATAAATAAAAC
>JAQIXG010006660.1:0-10099 GCA_034700105.1 Oconnorella tubifera
TTCCACCTGTGGCTTCTTATATTTATCTGCAAATAGGATCCACCCCTTCCACCCCATGAGTCCGGGACTATTTGACGAGTTATGTTTATCGAGCGTAATAAGCCTTTGGTAGTTTTGGTAAGATTGGCAGCTTGCCAATCTCTACTTTTCGATCAGAATTTTAAGCCAACATGATGTAGGCTCTCATTGATAAAATGTCATATATGTCTTTGTTATATTATACATTATTCAGCTTCTGTAAGAAAACATCATAAATAAAGGATCGATTCCTTCAAATCAATCGGAGTATATAATTTTGACCGACATTAAAACTGTGAAGATAATGTTTAAAAGTCAAATAAATTTAAATGAAAGTTAAATAAATATATTATATACATTAAATAAATTGAATTATAAGCCCACACGTGCAATGATGAATCTGAAATAAAAATCGCAATGTTAAAGCTGTTCACCAATCACATCGCATTTGAATTAAAAGAAAGCATCTGTTTTAATTACAAAGCTTTAGTATGCTCGTCTACTAGCGTGTCCTGAATACATCACGTGACAAGTTCAACATTTGTTGTGAAAATAAAGCTGAAAATATTTTCGCGAATCTTATATTGGTTGGGGAGGTAATAAAACATTATAATGCACAGTTTAGGTCTTTAGGACCTTGGAAATACAAAGAATATCACAATCAGAGGCTTATTAAATATATTATGAAAAGACAAAGTAAAACTGACACATATGTCAGATTATTGGAGACTACCGTAACAATGTGTCTATGCCAGGCGCTTTGATAGGGGGCGAGAATCCGTGACTTTAAGAGTCTTCCACAAAGTCTGGGGCCAGAGTGACTACCGCAGCAAATAATATATTGTGAGACACGATAGACTATTCGCATTAACTGTCGAAATGGTTTGTGATGATGAAATCAATATAAATAGACCTAAGAGTAACTACAACCTCGATGTCATGAAAACCTTTTTAATTTATCCACACCTTATATCTTTGATTGGCTGATACTCAAATTTTCTTATCCAATTTATCTCTAATATTTCTAAAACTGCGTCCAATATTCTAATATAATCCGATGTTCTTGAAATTGTCAACGTCACAGTGAAGAATTTCATTTTCGATTAGTCATCCCCTTTTCAGTATCTAAACCAAAAGTCTAGCTTTTAATTTGATCTAACGTTTGTTTTGTTTTTCAAAATTCCACTCCGTTAACTGGGCTGTCGACTCTTACATTTTTATTTCGGTTTAGGTTGCTTCTCTTATCTATACTTCTCTTATTTAGTTGTAAACTTTAAACTTTAATTTCTGGCACTAAATAGCCTTATTGTGCCGCCTTGCCGTTAAGCGAGCATACAAATCTTATGCGAAATGTAATACGATATGTAATACGCAATACGATGTCATACGACACGTAAATGCATTATATCAACATTTTTTCTGAAATTTTACTTCCCCCTAGCCCCTACCCCGCCATTTTCAACAGTTATTCAACATTTACGAATACATGTAATAAAATAGATCAAAATAATTTAGCCCTCTCACTCAACAAAAATCAATATTAAGGAAATGATCCAAAAATGAGGATATATAGTTCAAACTAAAATTAAAAAACCATTGTTTTTAAGTGTAGGCCTAAGCCAAGCTTTCTAAGTTTCTAAGTTTCTAGGTGTAAGCCAATAAGTGACTACCGAGGAAGTGACACCCGATCAAATATATGGATACCGTGTAGGCCTATTTGCGTTAACAAAATACACATTTAAATTCTATAGCACTCTAAATGCGTATTTTGCACGGTACAAGACTGTCAATCATTCCAACGATTTTTGTAAATCACATAGATGGTACTCACTTTAAGTCTATAGAAGGATATTGGCCTACTGCTGTCAAAGCAAATACTTGCAAAACTTCCAGGAGTAAATTCTCTGAACTGTTAAAAATTATTATCGCAACTGTCGCCTTTTCTACAGAATTGATAAATAACGTCATGTGATTATTTTCGTCAAATTTGTTTTTGTAAATAAAACATTTTAGACGTAGACTTCTTAGGCCCAAGTTAGAATAATTGTGCAGCATTTTATCACAAGGGCAGCCTGCATTTATTATTCTGATGAGGCAGCGACATCATAGTTTTGGACAAAGCATGAATTTTGGAAAGCTTGTTTTATTTCATTATTTTATTTTTAATTTGCGTGAAATTGAGGCCCCTTTAAAATGCCTCAATAGGCAGCCGCTTATATTGCCTATAGAGGCCCGCCTTGCGGGCTTTCCGCAGGGCGAAGAGCCCGAGAGTAGAATTGTCTAAGACGAATCGTTTAGGAACGAATCATCCGGGGACATATCATCGTAAAATTCACGTTTATAATTGTTTTTATTTTACTTGAGTCAATGTGCTGTTAGCACTTTTTGTTTCATATTCATAAATTCAATTCGTCTGGTTACAGTACGACCGGGATCCGAGGACAAATGAAGTGATGCGAGCATATCGTCGTCAAACACATATGAAAGCATTAACGTGTACGAGCAGAATGACAACATTAAATATATTCATATTAACGCTGATGATGCTAGAATTGCTTTTCTCATTATCTGTATCATTAAATCAGTTTTCATGCGAAATATATCGAATTCTCAAGTCATATTTATGTAACTTTCGAAATATTGCTATGGGCTTAAAAACTTTTTTAAGCAAACAGACGTTGAAAGCATATTTCATTTATAAATAATGCCTTAAAGTTTAAATAAGTTTGACTAATAACTGTTATTAGATATAGGCTTGGCATCTGGTATTTTTATTTTTTGCATCCCGTTCATCTCTCCTGCATTTTAATCTGTGTTTTATTTTATTGTATTTTGTTCCTTAACGATGAATTATTTAACCTTATTCTATCTCTAATTTATTCTAATGCCCGGTTCCATGGGGCTTACATATGTACAGAATTCATACATACGTTTCGATTTGCTCTGATTTGCGATTTTTGAACCTAAAATGGCTTACTCGTTACAATTCTTTGCATCTTCTTATTTATACATTATTCATCTTTTGATTAAAAATACTACGAACGATACAATGAAATATTATAAACGCGATATTAATAGTGCACTCGTTATTCTTGTTAGAAAAATTTCATAGATTCTCTGATCAACATTTGGGATTTGAACGCCCGAAACAATTTACTGAAATTTCCTTTCAGCTGCTGCTGGGATTCATTAATAAGCCTGCTTCTTACTAGCGTACAATTGTAATGTATTGTGACAAATACGCTTCGAGGAGATGAATCGAGTTTTTATTTTATATTAGTTTGTAAATGAAGTTTTTAGCGGTTATTATATAGGGGTTAAGTCCACTCGCCTACTGCAATGGGTAACTCGCCTACTGGGATCTCACCTACTCGGAATCTCGCCAACTGGGGATCTCGACAACTACTGACATTTATTCCAATTTTTTTTTAAAAAAATAAATGAATAAAAAAAAGTAAATGATGAATTAATTTATCAAAAATAATAAAAAAGCAATGTAATGTAATGTAAATAATATAAAATAAGTAAAAATTATAATTAAAATAACAATAGTAACTTGCAGTAAATATAATAATTAAAATTTTTAAAATAATAATAAAATTAATAAATAATAAAATAAATAAATTTTATAATAATTAATAATATTAATTATATATTGTATTGAGGCATCTACAATTAATAATAAATTAATTCATATTATAATTTTCCCAGTAAGCGAGATCCCCAATAGGCAATAGCAGCAGTAGGCGATTTAACTCGAAGCCATTTTATATATCTGAATTGTATATAACAAGAGATAAAATTATGTGCATTTGAAAGTGAGAAACTCATATCTATTTACCTTATATCACTGCAATTTTGTTTTAATTTTATTCTTACAATTTTTTAATATTAATTATTTTTTATTAAATAACTATTTAAATATTGACTAGTGTATTTAGAAGTATCATATAAGTTGCAATGTCCGGACTAAGTGCTTCGTCTCTGTTCTGTAGTTAAGATGTGAACATAAATTCAACTATTAAACAAAAAGCTTCTGTGGGATCATGCTGGGTCATGTTATTGCCTCATACGCACAAATGGAGCCTGCCGGACATAGATTTACATTAATTTCACATTTGTGTGTAGATATTTTTTGAGGAAATGCTGCATCAAATGTCTTCTCAACATGGCGCCATTGAGCGATGATCTGTTCTATCACTTTATGGGACTTTGTCTTCATGTAATAAATGTATTATAATAGTGTGTAACTGTAAGAGTAAAGAAGTGTACTTGTATTTAAAATTGCTGGGTACACAATTAAGTATTACAGATAACTGCTAATATAAGAAATAATTTGCATCTGAATATTTACTTAACGTACATAATATATGAAATTAGATTATTTTCGAACTATTATCAATAAACGTTTTTATTAGCTCGATAAGTCTGTGCTAATAAAAACATTACAGTATACAATGTATATGTGACGAATTATATATAGCCAATCACAATTTAAGGTTGCAGTTCAACGTGAATCATTATGGCTCTTATTTCCATTATGATAAGATGATAATTTTTTTATAACTCTTAGTTTTAATTTAAATATAAAAATCTTTCTATGAATGATTAATTATTAGAATGTTTACAATTTAGATAACGATTCTCTTCTTTATCTTCACAGATTATTACATTAAATATGTAGATAAAAATCCGCTGAACATCAAGAAAACAGTTTATAAACAACGATGAAAGTTGTTAATTAAAAGAGTATGCCTATCAACGGAACATTTGTTGATTTAGAAAGGTAGAACAGAGTGGAATGACAACGTAGATGATTAGAAACACTCACATTTTGATGTAAGTAACGTAATTTTACAAAATACTCTCCAAGTGTTTTAACTACAAATTAATTAAATTAATATTTTATTTTTTGATATAATTTATAAAAAAATATTCGTTCGTTTTTGATTTGCAGGAATCAATGCGTTGGCATTAAGTTAAGGATATTGTTCTAGTTACAAAAACTTGATTATTAGAGGCAGCGTTCTTGAACCGCTTTTATTAGTAATAACTTATTATGTCAGAAATTTATCTACAGCGTATATGACACTTACTGGAACTAATGCCTTATTTTTTCGACGACTTCAAATGTACACTGCTGTTCCAACTGATAGTGATGTCATTGATGTGAATTCTTTGCAGTTCTTCCCAGGACAAAATAGTTGAATGAACGCGGAGGTGGTAGCTGTCCACATCGTTACCAAATTTTATGTTTTTAATGGATATCTATAATAGAAGACACAAGATTGAATATTATTTACGATAATTTATTCGGTTGTAGGCCTAATGAATGAAGAGCCAATAGACAATAAAAGAATTAAACGAGGTGAAGGTAAATAATAATCTTTCCTGTCATGATCGTATTAATTAATCCTCAAAAAAGATAAAATATATTCTGTTATTTTTAAAATATTTATCACAACAGATATTCCTAGCATATATTCCTTAATATAGAAACTTTTCTTCCTGACCCAACAGATCGGCTCCGACAAATCGGCCCCGACTATTAATTCTTAGAATTGAGATTGGAGTTAGGACTAGGCTTAGATATAGGATTGAAGTTAGCGTTGGGACTGGATTTCGGATTTAGTTCCGGATTGGTTTGAGTTATGGTGACTAAATGTAATGAATGCGCCGATTTGTCGGGTTAATGTATTTTAATTCGGGACGATTAGTCGGTATACCTTATATTATATGATATTATAGTACTACTTTTTATTTTACATATGCTTGAGTTGGCCTATTGCTCCACTATATGGTCGCCTTGTGGAATAAGAAGCATTAAAATTATTGAATTCGTTGAACGTTTTTTTTCACTCGTCGTTTAAACTTATTGATTATCCTAAGCGTCGTGTAATCCTTGAGCTTTCATTCCTGATTTGAGGAGGATTAGAGCTGATCTATTTTTAAATTTAAATTAGTAAATAGTTTGGATGACGAAGACCCGATATATAGTATCGTATTAAAATCATGAAAGATAGAATAACGAGGGTGCATAATAATAAAACTAGCCAACATGTCTGCACGTTAGAGAATGTTTTTGTCTCATTGGTTTGTAAATTGTAACCCATGGAGCGCCTTGTTACAAGTAATTATTAATTATTAATTATTAATACCAGACTTTATTTTTTTGCAAATAGAACGATAAAAATTTGGAACAAATTAAAAGTAAGTACTGTCTCTGCAGATAGCGTTACCACTTTTAAACGACTTTTATTGTGCGAAAATTTATCGAATCATTTAGTACTTGGTTTTTAAATTTTAAATTGTAAACTTGCTTTTAAATTTGATTTCTTTATTATATTATAATTAACATATTGTATTTTATACTAAATGAAATGTATTGCATTGTATTGAAAAATGTATTTTATCATTTGTGTGATTTGTTTATAATACCGGGCTTGTGTATGTGTTTCGGCCTACGAGCCCTTTTTGTCATCTCTTTATTTTATTTCTATATTATATGCTTGTTTTTACATTTTGTGACAAATAAAAGATTTTGATTTGATTGGATTTGATTGATTTAGTCTCCGTTATCGCATTTAGAAAAACATTAAAAATTTGAATTTTAAATCCGTCGATAGGTCCTGCAAAATATTGATTGATGTAATTTGTTTGTCAATAACTTGCAGTAGATTTTTAACGTTTGAATTGTGTCTCAACTTTTTATTATATTTTTTCTTGTGTGCATAGTTTCTGTATTTATTTTAATTTTAAAATGGCTATTATAACTGAATATTATTATTGCATGCAGGACTTGTCTTTATCGTTAAAAGGTATGTCATACGGGTTCTTCCAACCTGCCGTTCTTTGCTCAATTATTGTATTGTGAATTGTAAATGTTATTTTATCACGTTGATTTCCATGACGTGCAATAATAAAATAAAAGAAATAAAAAATTATCGTTTAATATGTATTTTCAGAATAACTGCGCACTATTATGCCTATACGCTGTACTTTCAACAGGATTACTGCATTCTTACATCTTACCGTTGGATTCTTTTAATAGCATATAACGGAATAGATAGTTGCGGAGAGTTCTATGAATTATAAATATGAGAAAATGAAAAACAGATAAAATAATACCATCTTGAACGACTGAGCGATTGAAGGTTGATTAGCATTTCAGAAGTATAGCATATTTTTTGAACACAGTTGATAAAGAAGGTGAAAACTTTAATGTTGTGATTAAAAATTCGTGACAACTTCTGTTCAGAATCTTATTTCAAAATCAGTTTTGCTGTGGATTTGCAGGATTATCTTCTTTCTATCTGTAACGATCTCTAACGAATGGCAGTAAACTCATTAATTGTTAAACCATTCAAACTATCAGTAGCTGAAAATTGATTTCAATTCATTTATCGCATTTATTTTATTCTAAAAAAATAATAAAGATTTGTTTCGCAACACTTGACGCAGTAATTTTAAGAAAATGTCATTCTCAATAACGAATCAAAATCGCACCTACAGTCAGTCGTCACGTGACTACACATATCAAGACATGAATGATTCACAACCTTCCAAGTATGAGCCACCTATAGCTGACTTTGTTCGCGTGCTTGATTTCTACTGTACACCACTTCTCGCTACACTTGGTATTGCTGGTAACATTGGATGTCTTGTTGTGTTGCGACTTTTGCGTCATCGCACGTCTCGTTCATGTTTACTTTATACCGTAGGATTACTAATAGTCTATACATTACATCTACTAACACTTCTTGATAAATGGATTGCTGACATTGGACATCGCCTGTACGGTGTCGTGGGTGGATGGTGTCAGTTTATCATTTTTATATCTCAAGGTTCAGAGTTTGTCATCCAGTGGTACGCTATTGCTCTCGGAGTAGATAGATGCGTCTGGTCATTGTCTCCACGTCGCTTTGCTGTCATTGTATGCACAGTACGCTGGGCTCGGACAGTCATGTCAGTCATTGGAGTGCTTGGTATTGTTGTCTTCATCAATATCAGCGTCACGTCTAGAGAATTTGATATCGGTGAGACAACTGCTCCGATATGTCACACATTACCTCCTTTCCAGCATGTCGTTACTCAGCTACGAAGTATCTATACCTTTGTCAATAACCTTATTCAGATGACGATACTTGTTACATGCGTTGCTCTCATTTTCATTGTCTCACGAAGATGTCGCTGCACGGAATCAATTTGGAACGCTAATCATCAAAGAACATACCTCTACACAACTCAGAGAAATGGTTCCTCACCAGTCACTCCAATCCTTCTAATTCAATCATCCGGCGGCGTCTGTAGTAATACGACGGATACAACTGGTCATTTACTAACATATAATAACATTTCTGGAACTGAGTCTCCTTCGTTTGCTTTGGTTCTCGTTTGCTCTTTTCTTCTTTGTAATCTTCCCTTTCAACTTTACAGTGTATTCCATGAGATCTGCAGCTTGGCTAATGATGGAACTAATTCCTTTAACCCCGCGCGATTCTTTCAGCTGAGCGTTCTCGCTGAGTTGAAGTACATCAATGAAGCCTCAACTATTGCGTTATTGCTTTTCGCTTCTAAAACGTTTCGAGAATCCTTCATAATCATCTGCAACACGATGTTAACAAAGAAGAAAAATGACGTAACTCATGAAGTGACGTCACTCGTGCAAGCTGAGAGTAATGGTCTTGAGATAACTAATACAGTATAGCGGGGGTGAGTTTACTATAATAGTGGATACTCTTTGTCCAAGGGTTAGTTTATGATCTAGAAACGGCTGAACTTTCCGCCAAAACAAATATAATTCTGAGTCTTTAATTTGATGCGTAAAGATCTTTCTTTAATTGTTTAAGTAATAATTAGTAGATTTGATATGTTGTTGAGCCAGATATTTAATACAATCACTATTGTTAATCATTGATGACTTTACTGACCATATCTTAGATGTCGCGGGGCGGCGGTGGCGCACTGAGAGGCTCCGAGGCAGACTGCATTTAATATTGTTTTCCCAAGAGATCGCGGGCCATGAAGTTGTCTCGTCGAATGCGGCAAGTCGTACACAGTTTTCCAAACCCTGCAGTAAACCTATTTGAATGCAATTATGAATGCGTCTTGTTTGAGAATTGTTGTTCGACTGAGTTGACAATGAGACAGAACTGCTGGCTATGATTTATATTCATGTAAAAATACAGTGATGCTAATATTAACAACTTACTGAGAAAATGCAAAATATACCTATAAAACAAAATGGAGTAAATAACATTAATTCTTAATATGGCTTCACTTTGGACATTACCACTATTACTACTACTATTATTATTATAAATCATAAATTACTATTGTTATTGCTTAATACTAAATCATATTAAGTTCATATAAATTGTAGGGATTCTGCCAATATTTATATTACATTTAAGCTACTATTCTTTTATATGATGCATATTATGATTTGAAATAAAGCTATGTTCATTTAACACACATTTTATTGACAGAACAAAAACAGTTAAAGACAATTTAAATAATAGTTCAAACAAGTAAATATCAGTTTAAATAATAATTCAAATAATCTTTAATTATTTTCGTAGCGAAATTGACATAAGTGTGTAACGTAACAATGTCAATAATGCGGATTGTACGTAGCTCGTATGTTGTCTTATATCTTTGAGTGACAGTGGAAGCTAGCGATGCAGAGGCTTTTCATTTTTTCTGATCGTGGATTCTGTGAGTAAGAAACCGCGGTGGATTCTGTGAGTAAGAAACCGAGTCACTGGCATTTGGTTTACGCTCATAAGTAAGGGTCAAATCGATGCAGTGCAGTGATGATCTAAAGGGGGAAGAACATTCTCCCCCCATCGCACACCACCCCCTCCACTGCAGATATATCAATATAATAATAAAGTACACAAACAACTAATATACCATACAACTGTAACATACAACTAATATACTTTAATATGAAAATAATATTATGCTGGTCAAAAAGCGTTATGCAATAATATACAATTTTTATTGTATAATTAGTTTTGTATTGTTGCATACTGCTTTATTTTTATAATGCTTTACATAAAATGACTGCATTATATAC
>JAQIXG010006661.1:0-10098 GCA_034700105.1 Oconnorella tubifera
TTCTATCAGGAGGCTTCTACTATCAGTTCTATCAGGAGGCTTCTACTATCAGTTCTATCAGGAGGCTTCTACTATCAATTCTATCAGGAGGCTTCTACTATTAGTTCTATCAGAAGGCTTCTACTATCAATTCTATCAGGAGGCTTCTACTATCAGTTCTATCAGGAGGTTTCTACTATCAGTTCTATCAGGAGGCTTCTACTATCCGTTCTATCAGGAGGCTTCTACTATCAGTTCTATCAGGAGGCTTCTACTATCAGTTCTATCAGGAGGCTTCTACTATCAGTTCTATCACGAGGCTTCTACTATCAGTTCTATCAGGAAGCTTCTACTATCAGTTTTGAGACAGAGTGTTCCTCTGTTTATTCGCTATTGTATTGAGCGTTTTATCAAAGGAAGGATCATGCTTCTCATTAGGATCATGTATCACTTTATTAATAAACTTTCTATCTCTGGGGTCTAGTGTACTGCGTTGCCAATTGTCATCTATCTGTCTGATATGTGCAGCCGTTCCCCTCTGAATGGCATCTGAGTCAGACTCATCCATACCTTCAACTTCTACTTTGGTCTTCACTTTAAATTTCAAATCTTCCGAAATAAAATTTTCGCTTTTTGAGACTGAAAAAGTGTGCGATATATCGACATCTTTCGTATCTTGGAATGTTTCGTGATGCTTTTCATCAGAAGTTAAACCAAGGTGATGAGAATGCGATGAAAAGTTTGATAAATTTTTACATTCATCCGAAGGATAAAAGTTGACAAGATTTTCATCCGGATCTAAATTTTTACCTTCGCATGTTTGTAGTATATTTATCAATCTCACTCCTGTAGCATGATTTTCACTTATTTCGATTAAATTATCATTATGATTTGCCGCTGTTAAGCATGAATTAGAATTAACCGAATCAGAGATAACTATTAATGCTTGTCCGTTGAAATCTGTAATGTTTTCGTTATTTTCGGTTTCGAAAATGATGACCCCAGTCGATTTTTCGCTATTTTGATATGTTTTTGTTCTAGTTTCGTCATTACAAGCCGTCAATGTACCTGTCCCATCCAAATTACTACTAGCTTGACGCCTGTTTAACTCGCCTAGATCAATTTCAGCCATTTGATAATAAAGTATAAAATTCTACACGATTGAGTCTAAAGCCAGTAAAAGGACGAAATCGAGTCTTCAAAAAGCTAGACTTTAAATAAGCTCAACCAATTAGTTCAATTAAGCCTAAATTTGCTCAAATTAAGTATCTAATTCATTCATACTATTTATCTAATCGATTTATTATAAATCATCTGATCAATTAAATCTGAGTCAAACTGATCAATTAAATATAATTATTCAAATGAACAATTAATGACAATTATACAATTAATTAATTAATTAATTAATTATTTATATTTAGTATTTTATTTATTATTACAAAAAACATTTGTTTACATTTTTGCGAGAGGGCGGAGTTAGGACAATAAATTTCTTTTATTTATTTGATCTTCTATACTAGAATTATATAAATTATGTAATGCAAATGTAAATTATGTAATGTACATTTAATATGTAATGTAACGTAAGATATAAATATGTAATGTAAAGAGGGTGGATATAAATATGATTTGAAACGGAATTCTGCATATAAAAATGTTTAAAATAGTTTTGTTAAACGTAAGCCGACGAAAAGGCCGCTACAAATCGAATTTTAATTATTAATCCTTAAATTTAAAATTAGGGTTAGGTTTTAGTTAAGAATCTAGTTACATTTTAATGTTTTTATGCTTTCTGTAAAGTTTATTATTCATTTCATACAGTTTAAGGTGAATTTCACAAAGTTTATGGTATACAGTGACGTAACCACACCCCGGCAATTACCGGAATGCCCCGGTTGCATTTCATTCTGCCCGGGTCGCACAAATCTTGACATTAAGCATTATTTACCAAAATAAACAACTTTTATAGCTGATTCAAAATAAATTTAAGTTTTAGACAAATTAAGATAAGCAGTAGGCCTATTTTAATTTTCTTATCAATCATTAAAAATTAAGTTTGAGATAAAGTTGATAAAGAGCGGACAGACGGTGAACAATTAATTATATAATTCATTCATAATTCTTAAGTAACTTATTTGTTGATCAGTGCATACTTTAGCATGTGTATATTAGTTACAGATGTATTCTCTACGCGTCGAGTGGCGCTATTTTTTTATAGCGAGTATAAATGAAACTAAAAATATATTAGTTACAAATTTATTCACTACGCGTCGAGTGGCGCTGTTTTTTTAGCGAGTATAAATAAAACTAAAAATATAATAGTTACAGATTTGCTAACCCAGAAAAGCGATCTTGACTAATGTTTGAAAGTCAACATGTTTTGTAAGGTTCGACTTAAAAAATATCTTTCAGCACTTGCCACTAAAACCGGGGAAGTGAGAAAATTGCTAATGGAAAATTGTGGAAAAAATTCTCAAGAATTTGCAATGAATTTATTGCAAAATATCAAAAGCACTTGATGAGTTTTCACTTTCCATTCTAGTAGAAGTTGTTATATTTCTGAAAATAATTCTTCATGCTTTGACAGATTCATTCGCGGTTATTATATGTTTGTAAATTGTATATTAAATTTTGGTCTCCCGCGAGGACCAGTAGAGGATCTAGCGTTGGCCTGGGGGGGCGGACCGCCCCCCCGCGCTCCCTTCGTGCCGCCCCTGGCGCCCCCCTGATCAAAAAGTGGCGTTGTAAAAAACCGAAAAAATCTCACTTGCCACGGTCACCATTTTGATTTCTTATGACTTGGTCCAGGGTCTTTTGGGCTCAAATGTTATCACAAGTAGTATAATAAACTGCAGTCAAAATCAATAAGCATCGTAATACTTTACTATTATAATAGTCGTCAATGTTTTTTCTTTTATTACCATTATCAATTCGTCATATTGCAGTGTAAAATCTAAATTGTATAATATGCTAAAAGTAAAATACCTACCGCTTCAATTTTACTATAGCGAAAGATTTGAAATTAGACTTTATATGAAATAAGATGATGCCTTTGATTCAATTACGACGTAATGAATAATATGATATTTAATGGAACATTATTGACATTGTTTGTCCATTCTTGGTAGTTAAAAATGCGAAACAACACTAGCTATTTTAGTAAAACAAATATGAAAACCATTGAACATAATTAAAGAAAATGTAATTTACTTTGATAATATACTCACTTAATATGTTACGCCATAATTATTGTTAGAAGTTACAGTGGTTTTACACTCACTTCTTGTTATATTCAGCTTTAGCAATGTTCTTTGTTGTATATTTGTTTTTGCACATTCTTAATTTTAATTTCATGTTGGTTGCAATTTCTCAGTTCTAACTGCATTAAAGTAACCCCTTTAATTCTTGTTTTTTGGATTTTTTTAGTGACCTCAACTTTCTCATTTTCGACCATCAGACAGTTGTTGCGGAACTCCCCCTCCCCCTCCCCTTCAGTTCATTCAATACTACGGTATTATTTTATTAACTGTGCATCTTCTAAAACAAGTCAGTAATAATTACTACTTTCTTTTAGAAATTGTTCAATAAAACGTGATTACCTTTCTCTTATATGAAGACTGAAGGGGATGAGTGAGAATTACAATGTGTGGGTAGCTTTAAACTCTCATTCTTTTCATTAAGTTTTGATTCTTATCAACAACTCAATCCAATCTAGCCCAGCCAACGCACCATGCCGTTCATTTTTTGAGCCAACTCGATACAAGCCCTATTTTTCTCATGTGGGCCAATGCATTTTTAATTTTAATTGGTGAATAATAAATGGAATTAGATACTTTTATTAACTTCACAACGATTTAGCAGCAGACTTTAGACACTTTGATTATGCATTGAAATACATTTTAATCCAAAAATCCGTCAAAACTTAACATGAAAATTGTGTAAAGGATTAGTTTTTTTTACACATATTCAATCTTATTATGTAAAAGCAGCAATCAATGATAAAGTCGATATAAAATTTAAAATATTACGAGTTCAAAACGTGTGGTAAGTGTTAAATTATTTTTAAATTGCATGATTCTTCTGACATCTTTTCCATCTTTTCATTAAATAATCCCAGATTTCGTCTTCATTCAATTCGGTTAAGCTTTTACTGTGTTTTAGTACTTGCTGCAATACTTGGAAAATATGTTGTTCATCGTTACAGTAATCAGTATCAAAAGGGATTTCTGTAACTTTAACTTGCAGTTCTTTGATGACCTTGCGCAAATTATCTTCACGTTCAGTGGGAGATCCTTCTACAATGTTCTTAATAGTGAAACCAAGATTTGCTGCTTCTACAGCAAGCGAAACAGCACCCACTTTTGACCCTGCCACTTTACCAGCTGTGCCAACTAATTTAGCAACGGTACCAGCAGATCTTCCCGCACTAGCTGTGCCAGTTGCTGCACCGACTACTTCACCAGCAGTTGCGGCATTGGCTGCCGCTGAACTAGAAACTTCATCTGCATTAGCTGCTCCAGATGCTACACCAGAAGCAAGATTGGTCATCTCAATTGTATTTGATGCCATCCTAGAAGCTCTGATTGATAACTTGCCAATTGAAGCAGTATATTTAATAGCAGTGGCTGTAGTGGTTGCTGCGGTTCCACCAGCAAAGAGAATTGAAGAGGAGGCAAGCCTAGCAATTTCAGGATCGCTTAATCCTTTACCAATAAGAAGTTGCATTTTAGCAGCTAACTCTTGGACTTCTAAGAAAGCTTTTTGATCTTCCTCAATAAGTATCAGCGCAAAATCATATTTAGCTTTAATCATTGATTGGCAAAAAAGTGTCGAACACACTGTAACTCCAGTTCCTGCTAAGCCCACTGTGGCGAATGTGATAGTGACGGCTAACAGCGGCGCTGCTAAACCAGCAGTAGCAATAGTTGCAATCCCAGCTCCAATTGTTGCAACTGCACTCGCAATTATAACTAAGCTTCCAGATATATTTGATATATTGTCATCTCTCTTGGTTTGACGTATGTAATCTGCGATCTCAGTAAGTTTGTCAATTGTGGCACGTCGTTTTGGAAGCCATTTTATTAGTGCTTTTTGAAAAGCTTCGCTCGCTCTCAAAATTTTCCGCTGCTCTGATTTATTATGACTTGGTCCAGGGTCACTAGAATTTGACTTCAATATTCGATGAAACACAAATGATTTTTTTTCAACGTAATAGCTTTCTATCTTTGTCTGATCATGATTGAAAATACCAAAAAGTTTTCCTAGTTCATTTTTTCCATTTTTAAACTTAAAATGTATTCTTACTTTACCGTCCTTTTTTATTTTGCCCACGCATTTAAATGGTTCAACTGATTTTAATCCCTTGCCATTGTATACAGTTTCATCTCTGTCATTTGGTAAAAGAGATAACCAGACGAGTTCTTCAGTGTCATGATCTTTGCATATACCGACCCAGAAACTTTCACTCATCTTGTTCTGAAATCGTTAACAGTTTCAACATTCCATTAAATATAATGACGACATATGCAGTATATTAAATTGTTTATTAATGTTTATTTCAAGAAAATAAAATGTTTTTTCCTTTGGTAATGCTAAATATTTCGTCTAACTAGAGTAATCAAATTTTTACCAGTATTAGCAGCTCAACTAAGCAATAAAGAACAACTGAGAAAGTTGGGAAGAGAAACATAAAAAAGAAAAAACATAGAATCAAAAAAGAATGGTAAGTAGATCGAACGATGGAAAGTTTTTAACAAGTAGAAAATTAGATGATCAAGTAGTCGATAGAAAAACATTAATCATGACAGACAGATATAGATGTATACTGAAACTTTAGACAATATTATATAATATATTTGAACATTATTATAGCATTACAACTTATAACGTCAACTTTTTGCAGCTGAAAGAAAGTCTACAAGACTAAAATTGAGTTGTCTATGTAAATAATTATCAAACTGTAGAACGCAACAATGCTAGCGTAGTACTTACTTTACAATTAAATGATCGACAAATTGTGATTAAAATTTATATAGTCATAGACTTCCAATTTTTAAGTCTAGATATACATTTTAGATCTACACTTTCAATATAAATGAGCAAAAATTCAGGCTAAAATATAATTTCCTGTACATTAGAAGAAAAATGATGTGTTAAATATAATAGTATTAGGCCTAATAATAACCTTATTAGCACAATTTCTATATATATATTTTAAGTATTATAAGTACCTGATGTTCCATCAATTGTGATCAAATTCGACATAGTTGACGTTTGCGTATAAAAATTTATCTTAAGTCTGCAAACTTAACTTTTCTCATAAATCTATTTGTAGACTGAATTATTAATAATTAAATAGTGATTTTTATGTCAGTCGAGCAGTTTTCAATGATTTAGAAAAATGAAGCCAGTAAGCCAATGAGTTACGAAATTTATAAGCTACAATTTTGGAGAAATTGAAATTAGGTAAAACCCCGTTAAACTCAAGTGTTTTCACTATTACTGATTTTTTTACTGTATCAAATTTTATTTATCAGTGATAGGTTTTTATCAAGAGCATAAACTTTGCGTGTCAAAGAAGAGTTTTAAGCAATATATGTTAGGTAACAAAAATATAAATATAAACTATTTCTTACTTATTGAACTATTGTTAAACTTACTGAATTTACTTCACATTATACTATCTGTTCAAAAAGCTACTTCAGATATTATAAACTTAGGCCTATTTAACATATTATAAACATATCTATTGAAATAAAGTTCAAGAACAAAATTTTGATTTCACAAATTGTTTTCGAAAAATCTTCCTGTTATCTACATGTATAACAGATTTTATCTTGCTGTTATCTTGCTGATTGACTAAAATAGTAGGCATATACTATAACATAGTGAGTATTTTGTGCTTTATTGTTTCATGCATTAACAGTATTTTATCATATCAAATTATCAATACGAAATACATTGTATATCAATATATATCAAGAAGCTAACATAAAATATGACAGAGTATCTGTTGACGCTACACAATTATTGAATAGATACGGTATATCTATAGAATTTTAGTCAATTCTATTCCATTTTTACTAAATAATTGTTTATCACATCGATAATATAATTAGCTTGTTTTAATGTTACTGCTAAATTTAACGTTGCTTACGATTATGGCTAGTAAATGAACTGTCATGTAGTATGTTGCCATTCACTGATCGAAATCGAATTCGTGTAAATTCTATATATATATATAGCACTTCTAAAAATAGTGTTGTCCTAAAAATACTTCATATAAAATTATATCTTAGGGAAAGAACACAGGAATGAGAGGGAAAGGTAGGGAAATAGCCCCGCCCCCTGAAAGACAAATTTTCTGATTTTTTAAAAAATAGGTCTGATATAAACAATTATTTCTACAATCATAAATCATCAATCATAAAATCGATTAATAATGTACATATTAGATACATAATCAGATAAAGTATAATTATCATAGAAGCATCTCGAATAGATACAGCATTAAGATGAAATTAATATCAACAAAATTTATAATATAGGCCTACTAAAGTAAATAATTTGAGTTTAAAAAATAAATCTCAATAATATCAGCACAACATAATTACAAGTATACTTTGGAGAAATAAAAGAACTTTGCTGTAACAATTTCATGTTGAATTATTTCTAATATTAGGATTCTTCAGATATCTTTTCCATCTTTTCCTAACATAATTCCAGACTTCCTCCTCTTTTAATTCTGTTAAACTTTTACTATATTCAAGTACTTGATTTAATATTTGTTCGTGGGAGACAACTTGTCCATCTTTACTGAAATCAGTGTCAAAAGATATTTCATTTACATTATCTTGTAGTGCTTTAATAACCTTACGCAGCTTATCTTCACGTTCAGTGGGAGAACCTTCTAAAATGTTATTGATGGTGAAACCAAGATTCACTACATCTACCGCCAATGTAGCAACACCAAAAACAATTCCAAGTGATCCCGCTACTTTACCAGCGGTGCCAAATGATTTAGCAGCATTACCAGCACCAGCTGTACCAGCACTGGCAGTGCCAGCTGCTGCACCGGCCAACTCACCAGCAGTTGCTGCAGATGCTACACCAGTAGCAAGATTTGTTAACTCAACAGTATTCGCTGCAATTTTAGCACTTGTGGACAGTTTACCAATTGTAGCAGGGTATCTAAGAGAAGCGGCTGTAATCGAAGCTGCGCCTCCACCAGCAAACAGAATGGAAGAGGAAGCAAGATTAGCAATTTGAGGATGGCTTAATCCTTTATCAATAAGAACTTTCATTTCATTAGCCAATTCCTGCACTTCCTGATATGCTCTTGCGTCTTCCTCAATTTTTACCAGTGCATATTCATATTTGGATTTAATCCAAGATTGGCAGACAAGTGTTGAACCCACTGTAACTCCAGTTGCCGCTAAACCTACTGCGGTAGATGCGATCGTAGCGATTAAAACTGGAGCTGCTAGACCAGCAAGAGCGGTAGTTAAAATAGCAGCACCGGTAGTTGCAATGGCACTCGCAACTCCAACTGAATTTCTAACAACATTTGATATGTTTTCATCTCTTTTGGTTTTATGTATGTAATCTGCCATCTCAATAAGTTTGTCAATTGTAGCGTATCTTCTTGGAAGCCGTTTTCTCAGTGCTCTTTGAAACGCTTCGTTGGCTCTCACAATTTGCCTCTGCTCCGATTCATTATGCCTTGGTCTAGGGTCATTGGAATTTGACTGCAATATTCGATGAAGCACAAATGATTTGTTTTCATCAGAATAGACTTTTTTCTTTGTCTGATCATGATTGAAGATACCACAAAGTGTTTCAGTTTCAATATTTTTATTTTATACTTGAAGTTTATGTCTATGTTATTGTTATTTTTAATAATGCCCAAACAATTGAATTATAAAAATATAACATTTCCACTTATTTTAAACCATTGCCAGTGCATTTGCTACTGTATCATCTGGTAAAAGAGAAAACCAGACAAGTTCTTCCATGTCACGAACTTTGTACATACCGACCCAGAAACTATCACTCATCTTGTTCTGAAATAATCAACAGTTACAAAAATTAAATTCTACTTAATGCAATAAATGATGTCTATACTAGTTGTAACCCGTCAAAATGACGGACGGGGGAGGATGGCTGGGGAGAGGGAAGAAAAATATAACAATTTATATGACGTCATGTGATTGTAAGTTTAATTCTTTCATTAGACCTACTTATAAACTACTTTAAATGTTATATTTTATAATCTTTTTCTCGTGACGTCATGCGATTGTAAATTTAATTCTTTCATTAGGCCTATACTTATAAACGTTTTGAAAGATTATCAATAATATATAAAAAAAATTTCTTGACGTCAGCGTTATATCGGGACATACTGACCGTAAGAGAATTATTATATAGTGGATGTATAGCAAGCCTATTATTATATTTTAAAAGTGATAAATCGACGCGAAATCAATGCAATTAAAGATTTTATGAAAATCCGTATAAAATGTCAACACATTAAGGATACGTTTTAAATAATAATAGCAATAATAATGTAGTTCATATTAATCAAGTTGTACAAATTTTACGTTATTTAGTTGTTGTGTTGTCAAAAAAAAATTTAAAGTCACAAAACTTCTATACAGTCTACTAAAGTTACGAAATATAGCACTAATAATGCACTATATTCCAAAACGCAGAGACAATGAAGGCTTAATTTAATCTAGTTTTTCTTAACTAGCATCTTTGTAAATATGAATCAGGCTTGATTCATATTTAATTTAAAAAAAAACTATAATAATGCTTTTTTATAGTTTTTGTGCGATTAAATATCTGTACAATACTGCAGAGTCTGGTTAGCCGTTAACGAATACTATAAATCGCTGATAAATGTAACCAATAAACTTTGTGCTCACTTTGGGCTCAAATTTTATCATAAGTAGTATAATAAACTGCAGTCATAATCAATGAACATCGTAATGCTTTACTATTACAATAGTCGATATTTTTTCTTTTATTACCATTATCAATTTAATTTAATATAGAAATTTTATTTCTTTGATTAAATTGTGATTGTAAATTTAAATTAAAAAATTTGTACAGATT
>JAQIXG010006662.1:0-10098 GCA_034700105.1 Oconnorella tubifera
TATATATAAAAGACGCGTCAGATTCTAATTAGCATTGCTGGGATTAATATAATTTTTCAGCTGAAATAAGTCAAAATATTACTGATAATAGTTGATATTCTTGCGTATTTTTACAATTGCATTGAAAGTAAGACTCTTTGAAATTGAATGTTTTATATATTGTGCTTTTTTGTCGTTAAATTATGACACAAATGTATGATTGCTGTAACAAACTTTTAAATGACAAAGTTGCATAGATTCATTGAATATAAAATGTGTAAAATGCTTTCTTTATTCAACATTACAAGTTATCAATACTTATAAACATTTATAATATATATTTATACTATTATATAAGAAACAATTTAATTTATTATTGTTCAATTAGTAGTTCAGTTGTATTAGTTCACTTATAATTTCAAATTTTAATAGTTTCAATATCGGTCTTGAATTCTCAATTTAATTTCAGTTGATATTTTTCTAGTTTTTTTCCTTTGGAATTTACTGTCCTTAGCTTAAGTTCTTAGATATATAAAGTTATGAAAGATCGCAACGCATGAGTTGTGCTATCTCTTTGACGGCGACGTCACGCGTCGCTGATTTACTTTTACGAGCCGTTGATCTAGTAGGGGAGGAGGGGGGGGTCACCGCCCCCTCTTATAGTTTAGCCGAAGCACATGAAATTTATTTCTTGGCCCCCGCTTGAGCAAATATTTCGGCCCTTTCAAGCTTTTATTGAAAAACATTGAGAAGCTATTTTTATTGTACACTCTAATTAATGTTGTGCCCCCCCCCTTGGATTGAAATCACCGTGTGACTATCAATGTTCTAATTGAATTCAGCACATTTCATCAGATTTTGAAATTAAGTAGTCTGCAAATAAATCCTCTTCCAATTCAGCACATAGTAAAATATTCAATGTTGTAAAACGACTTAATGCACATTTTTATTTAATTTTTCCTTGAGGTATTAAATCAAATTTATTTTACAGGTTTTTCTTATGATAGTCTGTTAAAAGATATCGACTAGATTCTTTTATAATAAGTTTAAGCTTACTTAAAATCATGTAAATGCTATTTGGTACATATATAATATAGTATGTATTTAACGGTGTAATTACAATACGCATCATTTGCATTGTACTAAAAAGAGAGTTTAAACACTAGTCGGCCTAGTGAAACATTTACACCAGTACAACATACGGCCAGTGGCTATTTTTATGTAAACACAGACTGGGTCCATTCTCAACACAGCCTGTTGTTTCTGAACTAAGCCAGTTGGTACAGCGGATACAAGCATGAATCATTTTGTCTGAATTTTCTGCAGATGATAATATGCCAAGTCGTCTCTTTTTACTTAGCTTTACCATGCCATCCCTTTTATTTAGTTTTAAGGATAATCCGCTTGCCAGAGTTGATCATCTTCACGTGGAATGATTCAATGGATTCAGATAAAGATGCTACATTTATTGTACGCAGAGTTTTATGGTCAGCTGATAGTATGTGATGATTCACTACGTTAGAATCTGCTGTGAAAGTTTCATATTGATACATGCAAATAGATTAATAGTGTAAAATACAACAAAAATATTTTTCCTTAAGAGGTTATTAATAGGAGCGTAACAAAATTAGATTTAAATGTAGCCTATTGTGCTAGTTGATGCTATACTCTAGTATTGATATTGTAGAACTACATTATTATGGATTAATACACGGAATAGTAATAAGTAATGAGTAACATGAATATTTTTGAAAAATAGTTTTCGAATGTATTGTAAACTTTCTTTTGCAGACGACGCGTTATCGCAACTGAAGAAATAGTTTACGTTTTATAGCTAACAGCATTGTTGCACCATCCTACTTAAAATAACATTTCTACTCTTTAGTATTTTATCAAAAATAGTTTAAGCACTGTTATTTTGAAGTATTGTGTTATATTCTTTGAATTAGAACAGCAGAACATCTGTAAGGATTATATAACACTTTAAATCGACTATTTTCTAAACTTTAAATCGTTGATAACTCTATAATATTATGTGCATATATATTCAAGTAAATATAAACATTGCACTATAGATAGACTAGAACAAATTTATATCAAAAATTCTTAGTAGATAAGGACTTTGTTTTATTGCAATTTAAAAATGTTTAACTTGATAAAGCAAAGACTTTATATCGAGTAATTTAAGTGTCTGCATCACTTTGTTAGCATCAGTAAATCGGCTTAAACAGGAAAGAAATGGATAAGATTGCAGAAATTCATTGCAAGTTTGTGTTAATTTGATACCAATACGCACTACTATACTCTATGCAATAAATACAATACGATTTGTGTATTTTCTGATATGTTTAAAAGTTAAAATGTCTATAAATCAAAGTCTCTTATATAGCAGACGATAAATCTATTATAATAGCAAGCAAGTTTATAGCCTTTTCGAAAAGAATTTAGTAGTGTTATAAATTCATATAGAAACAGCTATAGCTTTATGTGTTAAGATATTTTTTTTAGATAATAAAACAGTTATAAGTTGAATATTATAATATTAGTATAGTACTATGTCACAGTTATAATGAGTGTTATTGACTGACTGGCTTAAATTCTAATAAATAGTATTACTGATCTGTATTTGAACGAATAATATCAGTAATGCTATTTATTATAATGCATTATTATAATCGGCTTATTAAAGAATTTATTCACAAAGAGACACAATAACAAATATACTTCATACTGTATTGAAATAACATGCATTGAATTGCACGCTGTGTAATGTACTATTACTAAATAAGTTACTATTAAATACTATACACCTAATATTAACTTGTTCTAATTAAAATATAGCGATATTTTTACTAGGCTAAATGTCTAAGTCAAGATTAGGCTTATCTGAATACACGGCCCAACGCCTCGCCGAACTTCGGGCCCGTCGGGCCGAGGCCGATTTATCCGACGGTAAATACGGCTCCGAATCGTCCAACGAGGGCGGGGGCCTCTCTCCCCCGGGCCATCCAGCTGACCAGGGGGACAGTCTTAGAGCTGAATTTAAATCAGCGAGTGAACCGCGGCCCGTTGAAGTCGTGAAACCTTTTGCAAACGAATTTAAAATTTCCGAAGTTACAAATTTCACCGCGCCCCCGGACGAGAAGCCCCCGCCTCCCCCGTCGACCCCTGCGCCCTCGATGAGTAACGCAGAAGGGGTTTCGACTAGCAGCGGGGCCTTGAGTCAGTTTAGAGGGGCTCAAGTTGGGGCCTCGGGTGAGATTAAAACATCGAGGGAGACCTTGGGGCTCAGGTCATCACCAGCTGAAAGAACTTTTGGGGCGAGAAATGGGGGTATTGGATTTTCAGGGGGTGCTTCGGAATCACCGCAGCAATTTGGAGGGGCGTTAAGACCAGGGGTGGGGGGTGTGACGGATAATGGGGCTAGGGGGTTTAGTGGGAGCAATAATAAACTTGCTGAGGTTTGCAGCAATTTCTTTTGTTTGTTTAAAGTTACAAAACAAGCTAAAACAATTTTTTTAGTGTGTATTACTTTTGTTAATCTTTAAAATTTATGTTTTATGTAGCTTAATGCGTAATAATTCAATGTAATTATTCGTACTATAATCTTAGCTTAATATTACTTAATTTTGAGAAGAAATTACTAATTATTTGACTTGAAGCGGTAGTTTTTATTAAATTAATGCTGAAATGGTTAAATTTTATTTCACCAACTATTGCGAGAATATTTGGTACTTTGTATGCTAATGCTCTTTTTTGCCTGTATCCGGAAACATTTTTCTTGCTATTGTTTCTACTAGGCTTCATGTACTGAAGTACTGATATCTTAAGGGCTTTTCTATCTAGTATTATCTAGGAAGCTTATCTATTTTCTACCCGAACTATTCTGATACATGATCTGACTTTCTGTTTGATTATTTCTGAGAGACGTTTGGTTATTTAACCAGTCACTGAAGTCTGTACCGACTCTTTAAAACGTGTCTTCTCATCTGCGTTTACTTGATGCATTGAAATATACACTCGCAGCATGCCTGTATTATGCAAGAAAAATAGTAACGCAAGAAAAGTGACTTAAGATACTTTAATAAAGAATTTGTAGAATATAATGATGGAATTTAGATACAAATGAGTTTTTCTCTTTTAAACTAGATTGAATTTTATTTTATTTTGTATTATTCATTCAAGCCTCATTTAATTGATTTTATTATCTCAATAATTGTTGCAATATCAATATGTTAAAAGTTTTTAAAGAAGCTGCTGGTTTTCTATTTTGTCCATCCAGGACCGAGTTACACGAGAACGGCATAATTTTATCTGTTTAAAAAGCGTAAATTTGAAAGTATAATGCCCTGAATAAATCTAGGTTAATTACATTGCAGTGAGCACAGAAATCAAGATTAATTGAGATGTTGTTATCATAATACTAATCACTGTTAAGTTCAGCACTGTAAAAGCATAATAAAAGTTGTGTGGCTTTGATATCTAATCAACTGTTATTATTGCTAATTTTTTCATAAATTTGATCAGTAGTTATACTTTCATGTTTTAGGCCTAATGACTTTTTGGACCTTTTCTGCTTCATTTTAAATTATAGTTGAACATATAAAATAGCGATTAAATAAAATGTATTTCTCTTATACTGTATGTTTAATTTATGTAATTTGCATTGTTTCAGTGTATCAGTTGTAAGATTTAATGCTTATTTATTGAATCTGATATTTTATAATTGGTTTTGAGTTACTGCTACGACCAATACAGTATTTTTATTTATATAGTCGACAATAATATGTAATATGAAGTATTTTCTAAGAGCAAATGTAAATACTAAAATCTACTATACATTATATTAGTCTAGGCTACAGTAGCCTAGAGCAGTAAACTATCAAATAGACCGACTGGCTAATAAATAATAAAGACTGCTTTGTGGTTTTATGAATGACCCATAGAACTTACACAGTTTTGTTGTGTAGACTTTTTTCAGCAGACTTTTGCTGTCGATTTATAACTGAAATATAATATACTCAGACAGTTAAAAAACTTGATATTATAATGCAACTTTTTCTTGAATATTTATATAATATTATCAATTTGTATAAGTTTGATTGTAACTCATTGGCTAATATATGATATTATGAATTATTTTGACGGAAATCAAGAATAATCAGTGTTATTTAAAACGTATCAAAACAAGCTTTACAAATGACACCTTTTAAACGCAAGAATATTTTTCTATAATAACTTTATTTGAAATAAAAGTTCATTGGATTGGTCGTTTATCGTTTGATTTATTTAGAGAGATTTAAATATAAGCATATTTTCGATGTATTTAATGCTCGTCTATATTCAGGATGAGGATGAATGTATTGGATTTGCAAATCTTCAAGAACAGATCCATCGCAAGGCGATCAAGAGAGGATTTGATTTTACTCTAATGGTAGTGGGTGAAACAGGACTCGGCAAGTCTACTCTCATTACCAGCATGTTCTTTAGCAATGATATCTATAAGGATCGAGTTGTAGCAAGTGCAGAAGGTATAACGATATGTATATATCTTATGTATATTATATAGATTTAATTTACGTAGACTTATGATGCTAGTTGTAATTTAAATAACATTGAAAATGACCAAAAAATAGTTTTCGTACACATGTTGTGGAATTTTATGACTTAAAACTTGAGAATGAAATATATAATATTTATATATGATATGCGTATGTTTATGTACAGTACATCAAATATTATGTTCCTCTAAAGGTTCTATGTCATGCTTTTTACTTATGAGGGAGGGGATTCAGGGGAAGGGTGTTCGTATATAGAATTTTAAGCGAAATTTTTATGAATATTTTTCAACAGAAAGGATTAGAAAGACAGTACAGTTAGAGAAAAGATATTTAGAAATTGAAGAGCGAGGCATAAAACTGAGATTGACAATAGTAGATACACCGGGGTTCAATGATTCGCTGAATGCAGCTCAATGGTAATGCAGATACATTTTACTTTACTGTAGTTCGAAATTAAACTTTTTTTGATGTTTTCAATTTGAGATTGAATTTTTATTTGTTGCTATTGTATTGTATGTAAGAATTTAAGTTTAAAGAAATTAATCCACAAATTCAGTTCAGATGTAAGTATGTAAAGCCACTTTGTGTGTGTGTGTGTGTAGGTGTGTGTGTGTGTGTGTGCGTGGTTGTGCTTGTGTATATGTGTGTATGTCTGCAATGATTGATCAAATTATTTTATTTGCTAGTTGGAAACCAGTAGAAGATTACATACACCAGCAGTTTGATCAATATTTTAAAGACGAGAGCGGCTTAAATAGAAGAAATATTAAAGACAATCGCGTTCATTGTTGTCTCTACTTTATATCGCCATATGGCAGAGGGTACACCTTTTGTATTCTATTATTTTTATAGATATTTATTACTTTCGGGTTTTGTAGTTGAGATGTCTGTTAGCTTCTTTTTAAACATTTTATGAGATTTTAGTTGAAATTTGAGCCATTTAGAATTGATGCACCTAGACTGTGGCTAATTTTAATTTATTTTAATAATGAATTCATTTTCTGAATTTTTTATTTCAGTTTGAGACAAGTAGACGTGCAGTTTATGCTCAGGATTCATAACAAAGTCAATATTGTTCCAGTGATAGCCAAGGCTGACACTCTCACTCCAACTGAGATACAGCGACTCAAAGCTAAGGTTCTGAATCCTATCTGACTTTGAATCTTTTTTATTTATGTGATAAGGCAATATTTCTAGTAAAAATTTCTCACTTTTAATGTGCATATTATGATTTTAATTTTTGCTAAATTCAATTTTTAATTGCGAATGTTTAATTTTCAATTATGGAATTACGTTATAGAATTTTGTTACTTAATTTTCTACGTAATTTGCTGAATTTTGATTAAATCTATGCCATTTTGATGAGATTCTTTTGTTGTTTTGCATTATGATACTTTTACTTATTTATTTTTCCATTATGCAACAGTTCTGAGTTGTTGACTCTCCTGCTCAATAGTATTAATCTTCTATATTTTTAAAAATATATTTATTTTATTTATTTATATTTTAATCAATATATCTATCCCTTTTTTTAATCTATATTTAATAAAATCAGCTTTTTTTCAGGTTTTAGAAGAAATCAAACAACATAAAATACACATATACGAACTTCCTCAATGTGACAGCGAAGAAGAAGAAGAAGAGTATCTAAAACGCGATCTTGAACTTAAGGTTAACTTTATGTAAATATTGTCGTTGAAATTTTAAGTATTTTTAACTCAATGCAGTTTTTTCGTTAAACAGAAAGTTCAACAATCTAATAATCTAATTTCACGATGATTACTTTTCAATGAAATTTATCATATACTACTATTTAATATTCTTTGTAACTGATATTTATTTATTACGTATATTTATGCATATATTACGTAGTATGTATTATATTACGTATATTTACGTATTTTAAATTTTATCACAAGGCACTTTTGATTCAATATATTATTGTAATTATTTATTATTTGAACTCGCTCTAGATACAGCGAAAGAAGCATTATCAGTTTAATCTATAAAATACAGCTTTATTAAGATTTTGCGCGTAAAAAATGGGTGTTTTTGTTAAAATCATTGTGTTAAATTTTTGATGAGTTTTTTTCCTCGAGAATATTTACCATTTCCTGTTTAGAATGCCGTACCCTTTGCCGTAATTGGTAGCAACACCACGGTAGAGGTCAATGGTAAAAAGGTCAAAGGTCGCGTGTATCCATGGGGTATAGTGGAAGGTAGAGAATTTTTTATTTTCCCTGAATTATTTTTTATAAATTTATTTTTTGTATCATTTCCCAAGACACTTTTTAATCTTGTTACATTGTATCAACTGAATTCTTATTTGCATTACTTGTTTTGAGCTATTGTTTAAACTGTCTTTAACTGTTTTTGTTCTGTTATTTCAATGTTCATTCATTCATTTTGTATCATTAGACTCAATGTTTTTCTATCAGATTATTCCGTTAAAATTACTTGTTGTATTTTTTAGTGATCTTAGTCCTGCTAAGCTTTATTTATTGATTAACATGAACTGTAATCTATTGCAATTTTGCGTCTAATTATATTTGTCAAGAAATTATTGCTTTTAAACGAATCCTGAAAATAATAAGTTTATTAAACGTTTACAAATCGATTGAGGTACCGGTAATTTAAACGGAGTAAATAATCGTTTCATCAAATAAAATGTTTCGGTTTATATTGTAGTTGAAATTATTTAAAATTTCACTTTTTTCTGTTTCAGTTGAGAATCCGGCTCATTCTGATTTTACAAAACTTCGGCAGTTTCTTGTCAGGTTAACGATCTTGCAAAAAAATTGAGGCAACAAGGGAATGTTATAACTTATAACAGAATTTTATAACATATTTCTGATTGAAGATTTAAGTATATGTTTTATGTATTTTATTTACTTCATTTTTTATTTTACTTTATGATTGTTTGTATGTCACGCAGCACTCATATGCAAGACTTGAAAGATATTACAAGGGAAGTTCATTATGAAAACTTTCGAGCGATGTATTTGCAGCAGACTCAGGGGGGAGCCAGGCCCACCGACACACGGTAATTTTACTCGAAATAATAACTAAGATTCATTTTGATTAAAGTTTGGAAAAAAATATAGTAGTGTGTATTGTGTAATCAATCAAACAGTTTATTAAATAGAGACTTGTAAAGCGAATAGATTCCTTATTAAACTTTTTATTTGCTTATTGTAAATTGATTTATTCCATGATGATGAAGATTTTTAAAGTATTTATATTTACTCAATTTATGAGGTGAAATTTTTCATGAAATATCCTTCATCAGCATGATATTGTTTGTAAGATATTTTTTTTCAATATTGAACGTTTATATTGTAATTTATATTAAATATAAAGGGGAAAGAATTCAATAGAATCTGGGGCATCGGATGCCGATCAGTTACTGCGTCAAAAGGAAGCTGAAGTAAGTGTATGGGGATTCAAATTGCGCGGTTTCTAATTTACTAAACTATTTCAGAAATTGAGATTTTACTGACTAATTGTTTTAAAAATGTATCGATTCCAAGTACTGTATGAAAAATATAAATTATAAGGTGTTTATTTCTGAAGACTTTTTGAATTTTTTTGCTTCAAATTACTTTTTTATCCAGCTTTTATCTGTGAATATTAGTAATAAATGTATGATTTCTGTTATGATTATGAATAGAATATTAATAGAATTATAAATATAATATTATTTGTTATTATATTGTATTTTTGTTGTTGATTTTAGATCAAAAGAATGCAAGAGATGTTGATGCAAATGCAAGCTCAGTTATCTGCTGAGAAATAATCGATTTTATTACTAGGTTTAGTTTCTTGACATTTATTTCAAGTAATAAAAACTATTGGCAATAAATACGTTTGGCAACTGTGAGCGGCAATGGTAGGCAACCTGCCATGGGTGATAGTGGCAGGCAACCAATGGTTGGTGGCAACCAGTGGTCGGTTGCAATGGTAGGCAACCAGTGGTGGGTGGCTAGATACAGCAGAATATATGGCACTATAATTTTATAAAGCCTTATAGATGTCTTACTGGTTATTTTGGTGTTCATTTGGATTGGTGCTGAAAATTAATGTGAAGTGTTTAAAGTTACGTTTAAAGTCCGGATTACCATATTATACGATGTCTCAGGTGTAGCTGTTAATTAAAGCGTCTTACTAAAGGGTGCAGCAAGTTAGATAAATACTGAGCTATCCAGGATGCGAACCCGAACCAGTCAAAGTCCAGCGCTCTAACCAGTTCTCTAATGAGCCTAGACATGTACAGTGCGTGTTATGTTTTCTATCAAAAGGTGTCAGTTAATTAAGTGCCTCATTAATTTTATAGATTTCTAAAATTAGTTGAATCAGGTTTTATTGTGTTGCTTATCATGAATTTGTCATTTCTCAGAGTCGTTATTATTGTGAATAAATTTAATCTAGAATATATATATATTTTATTTCTAAATGATTTAGCAATTACTATATTGTAATTCTTTATGCAAGTTTGAGAATTTATTTGAAGGTGGTTTATCCCTCTGTGGGGGGAAAGGGGCGAGAAGGGGGGGGTGTA
>JAQIXG010006663.1:0-10097 GCA_034700105.1 Oconnorella tubifera
AACTTTGGACTAAATCAATATTTCTTGATGAAATTTGGCAATAGTGTGTCTAACTAACTCCTAAATAAGTCTGCAAAATAAATAAGTCTGTAAAAATATTTAGTATCAACAAAGTTATTGCAGTTTTTCAAAGGGGTCATTTTTTTGGCCCACCCTGTATATGAGAAACTATGCAAAAATATTATAATTTTTGCAAATTTAAGCCTATGTCACTTTTAGATTCAAAATCTTGATTTTTCCTCCTGTCTTTATTTTTGTCTTTATTTTTAGAGATTGTGTATAATAAGACACAATAGTCAAATTAGGAGATAAATGCTCTTAGATAGACGACAGTGGCAGACAAGAATAAATAATGCGCACTGTATTTTACAGGAACAGAACGAAAACTAACTCCGACAGAGAGAGCCCGAATCAATGTTATCAAGACTCTTATATTCGTCAGCTTATGCTTCTTCATTTGTCAGACTCCGAATCAGTTTCATTTTCTCTTGTACTTTGTCGGTGTCCCATCAGACTTCAGCGGACCATTTCACCAGTTTACTGTTGTGGCAATCTTTAGCAACTGCTGCATCAATCCATTCATCTATGCGGCCAAGTACAGAGAGTTTCAGCACGCTGTAAAACATATGGGAAACAGAGTGATGGGTTTGGTGAGAGGAGTGATGCCAAGAAACACAAAAGTTGGAGGGTCTATTCTGCAAACAACGTCTGTGGCGATGATATCAACTACAGCTAATACAAAGGCTGATACAATTGCGGAGTAATAAACTTAAGAGAATCCTAGATTTGTAATATCAGTGACTAATTTTGGAGAAGGGGACGGGATTTCTGTCAGGTTCAGGAGGCAGTTCTGTCCAGTCCTGATTGCGTTAGAATATCGTCTTTTACAAATCACTTATTTTAAAATGTGCTTAAATAACATTGTAAGCATAACATTAACCTTAAAGTTCATTAAATAATGTTATAATTATTTAAAAGTTGAAACTATAGCATAAAGATGCACATTCTATCATTAATATAAAGAAAGACAATCTCTTTATTATGCTATGCAATTATAGTATGAAACTAGCCGTTGATGCCGGGCCGACATTAATATTTAGCATAATATAGACAATTAGGCATAAACTTAAATGGCTCTCCAATTGTTGAAGAAATGTTATTTTATCCTGCTGTAATTTTGTTTTTAATTTTCTTCTAATTATTGCAATTCATTTGTTATATTAACGGTGTATATTCACTTAGTTTCGTCTGATTTAAAAAAAATTGTATTCAGCTAGCTGAAAACTGCTGATAGAGATTACCTGAAAGATCGATAGCTATGCAGTATATGAAGGTAAGAGCTCCCCTTTTTTATATTTTTTTTACTAACTTAAAAGCTCGCTCTGAAAAGTGCCGCGCCCCCCTCCCAATACACACTGCATATACTATTGAGTGATAAAAATCAATTACCACTCGCAATACAGAAGGTAAGAGCACAATATATATTCAAAAATATGTTCACAACACGTGATGTCTAAGTTTTATCATTTGATAAGGCTGAAAGGATTTATGTTAAATATTAATTTTTTGAGTCAATAAACTTATTTAAACTCATCAAAAACTTATTCAGAGGTATTGGGACGATCCAACATCCGCTTGATCATGATGTAGGCTTACTGTAACATATATTTACAGTACAAAATATAATTCAGGTATTATCTCTTTCGTACAGTGAGATAAATATTTAAAATTTGGAGTTTATGGGTTCAAAAATGTCATGAGTTTAAAAGTAACAAATAACGAATGATTTAGAAATATTAAATAACGGTAAAGGTGTTCTCATATCATTGTTAGCTCGGATTTAATTAATTACACAAAACAAAAGCGAAGTTAGACACCTCTCCATCACCGTGTCAGCTTCTCATCAACAAAACAGATCGTGTGCTCACTTAGAGCCGAGTCCACTCAGAGATGGCCACTTTCGCGATTGTATGATGCATTCGGCTCCGCGTAGGATAAATTAAATCCGTAACCACTGAATCCGTTTCCGATGCGCTACCACTAGAACATGAGAGCTTATAATTAAGGAAGATTATTATAATAATTAAATTTTGTTTAATATCATTAGCTGTTTGATCTAAAAATATCTCTCCTCAGGAGAGTTAAAAATAAGAATTCGCCATACTTAGATACAATTTCAAGAAATTAACGAGATTAGCGGGATTTTTTCTGTTACAGTCGCTTATAAAGTGAGTATACGTTAGCTTAACGTAGGCTTAGTTTTTGCAAGAAATTAATACGCTTCAATAATTAATTTTAAAGTAATTTTTGTCGCTTTCAAAAGTTACTTCAATCGTCAATATAAAGAACAGCTGCAGTTTTCCTCATGTTTGAATCCAGTCGAGTATTAGCGATATATTAATTTTTGTTGATACAGAAAGCTGATATGACATAAAACCTTGATGCAAAAATTAATCAGGCATTAAACAAATGTCAACATTAATGAATATTTGTATTGCAATAATATAAGCAAGTAATCTTTGATATTTAAATCGTCTTTAAAGTTAAGAGTCGATTTAAAACAGTCTATAGTCGCGGAAGCTTAAATACTTACTATATAATGCTATGAGGCTTATAAAATTTACGGTTTCCTTATACAAAATTTTATGTATACAATCTGAATGTAAAGGACATTCTCGTCCAGTTATTATATTATATATATATTATAATAATTAATAATATATTATATTACTATATTGCTTTAAGTAATACGTAGGTTTTTTTAAAATAAATATAAATATACAGTATGTTTCAAGTTGTGCAATGCTTATTCTGTAAGATTCATAATTTTATTATGATTATTATTGCAAATTTCAAATAATTTAAACTTAGTAAAAATGGTAGGCTTATGAATTTTTATGTCTTATTACCAAGTGTTGATTTCAGCCGTTTTTTCCCACCTTAAATACTCCTTTGCAAAATATACTTGACAAATACAGGGCCCACCCTCACAGACCTAAATCTTTTCCCAGGAAGCTAGTGAAAAATATATTAGATTACACAAAACTACTAAATAAGAGACTTTTTGTTAAGAAAAATTATCTTTCGCCCTACCTCGCACTTTGACTAAAACAACGTGATAAGAAAGGTTTAGCATACAAAAAGAATTAAAAAAAATAACGGTACCCCTTATCAACTCCCTTCAAACAATTTAATAATTGGATATATCCAGTTGATTCGTAATAAAAAATTTGATAAATAAAAAAATCCCCGGATGCATAATCATGCATTCGGGGATTTTGTTCATATTCATTACTGATTAATAATTGGATGCGATCAGTTGGTTTATTTGTAGATCATCCTTGATATTTAATGAAGAAACTAAAAAAGAATGAGTAATAAAATCAGTGCTCATCCGTTAGAATTATATGAAATCAAGTTGATATTGGATAATTTTTGAAAGCTTTTTTCTGAGATAGACCTGTTTCATACACAGAAAATGAATTAATATCATCATCCTAATCAATATCAGACGATCTCACCATGAATACTATCACTAATCATTTTACTAATCATTTTTATACGGAATCTAACATATCTCAGATAAATAAGCATGCAAATGATACTACTTATACTAATTCTTATTCAAGTGATCCACTTGTTGTGTTTTTTATTATCATTGGAAGTTTCGGTGTGTGCGGAAATTCTTTCGTTCTAATCGTCAGTCTAAGCTATGTTAACATGCGTAGAAAGGTTAGTGTCAATATACAGTATAACTAATCAATCTATAGATTCAGCGACAGAATTTGGAGTGCGCCCCCCCCCCCCCATTTAGTGGCGTAACTACGGTAGCAGCAGCTACAGCAATGTTGCGGAGTCCGGGCGGATTGGGGGCCCGACCCAACCCAAAATAAAAAAAAATTGTGAGCAATTATTAGACTAGCTACTTGTCATTAAGTTTATGTTGAAAGTGTGCCAAAAATAGAGTGATGATTTGATATAGAAATTCCCAACTTAACGACATGTTACTTTTAACTTTTTAAAGTTATTAATTGGCAATAATTTGATGGGCCCGCGTGCAAAAACTTGCTATTATATATATCTTTTATTCGCTCAAAAGCAGTACAAACATAATAAAGTGAAAAATAATTAAGTAAATATAAATATGCAAAATAGTGCCGCATCAATTCAATTAATATATAAAACATTCAAAAATCAGAATAATGCTATTGTTGCCTGTGGTCAGATAGGTACCTCCATTCCACTCCTAGATTAATCTCCGGTCATGAATTAATGCTTATTCATGTAGACGCTAGTTTTTGCTTGAAATTTACGTACTACAAAGCATTCATTCTGTAGTCTAATCTGTAGTCTAACCTGTATTTATTTTGTAATCTAATGTGATATTTTCCCCTATTTTTCAGACAACTTGCAAGTTGGTTATTAATCAAACTTGTCTCGACTTTCTCGGCTGCCTCATGATTCTCCTCTACGGTATCTTACCAGTGAACAACAGATATCAGGACGATAAAAGTTTATCTGATTTGATTTTCTGCAGAATCTGGTTAGCGCAAACACCACTATGGTCCATGCTGATTGGTTCAACTTATAGCACTATAGCTATGACTATAGACAGATACTTGGCGATAGGTAGGTAATTACGGGATTGTTAATTGTTCATAATTTAGTTCAAGGATCATGTTATAAGTAAAAACAATGAGGTTCTTAGTTATTTGAATCAATATGTTAATTAAAGTCTCTTTCACATGCTAATAGTCCTTACTGAAGTTGTTACATTGTGTGTATTTCTAGACGGGACTCACAAACTGCCATCTAGTTTTAGAAAGTTTTTTCAATGTGGGACATACAGACTTAGAAATCATTATTTACGAATATAATAGACAAATTATTTTTTTGAATTATTTTTTTTACTACAATTACTTTGAAAAGTATGTATTGATGAAAAGGCTTTATGGAAAATGTTATAGCCTAATGCGTAATCTTCATTGTGATCCTGTTATGCACCGTATTCATGGATAAAATTGTTTCAAATTTGATAATTGTTAATTAGTTTTCGACTGTTATTCTTCTTATTTTAGTTCATCCATTTGTTTATATAAACAAGTTTGCAAAGTACAAGGTTTATATATTCGTCACGTTTCCCTGGATTATTGGCATCGGATACTTGTTGAGCACTAACACTACTCTAACCGCTATTGCTGATGGAACTTGCGTACTCTTTGTGTTAATACCGACTCGAAGTGCTTCATTGGGATTGGGTGTTTTCACTTTCTTCATCGAGTACTTTTTGCCTCTTGCTATCATGATATTCTGCTATGGACGAATCCTTGCAGTAAGTAATACTAATGATATTACAAATGTAAAATAGTTGAATTCTTTCATTAAGCTGTTATCCTTTACTTGAGGTTCTCAGCATCATCTATTGTTATAGACTCATTGTCAATATAACTCTGCATAAGTCTAGATTTAAAATTGATTCTGAATTTTCAATTTTAATTTATAAACTGCAATTTGCTTAAGACGAATTCTGTAGCTTGCGTCAGTGAGAGATTTAAAATAATATCACCGTCGTCGATAACCTACAGTAGGCCCCTACCTAAATGCCAAAGTTGCAGCAAAATCGTTGGCTGCTGGGCTTCGTCCCAGATCATACTGGGGAGTATACTGATCTCTTCCATCTAAGAAGTCCAGGCGTCTTAATTGAATTATATATGGTGGCCACTTGTCAGCGGAGTGGAAGGATCATTAGCGAAGCGAGAATGTGAGGGCAAGAAGGAGGAAAGAAGAGAGTTATGAAGAGACGAAGAAGGGATTGTTAGGGAAAAGCCTGAAAAGGCACCCTCTCCAGTTTTCACACATCGCCGACTCTAAAGTTTTGTATAATACAAACGTGCACATGCAAACGGATTAGGACAAAAGTTATATAGAGGTAATGAACATATGACGTTGTTTTAGCCTAATGAATCTTATAGAACAAATCTAACAAATTTGATTGTTTGATAATTACAGGTTCTGCGCAAAAATTCATCCATGTTGGATGCCAATCCAAAAATCAGACCATCAAATATAAAGCGCGGCATGAATGCTGTAAGGCCACAATATAAATCTTTGAGCCCATGCAATGAAATTCAACCTAAAACTCCAGTTTTGGCTTCTGCATACTTGTCTCCACTGATAACTATTACTCCGTCATCTGATCACAAGCTAGAAGGTCCAGGTGACCAAAATCCACTGGCCCCTAATTTGAATTTGGTAATTTTGACTAATCAGAATTTCTCTGTCACTGTTTCATCAAAGCAGAATGAAGTTCAAAGTTCTGCCATGAATGTTGATTTCGTAAAAGAGAAAGCGACTGCGTCAGTGTCTCAATCGCAGATTTCTGATTCTGTTAAAGATGCCAATGCAGGTTATTTACTGATTTCTAAATTAAAAAAACTTCAAATTTACTAGGCATACTTAAAATAATTCAAACTTATTTTCTGTAGTCATTTATTTTTAATACGTCTGTTTAACTGCTAGGGGGGAACCAGGGGCCTCCAAGGTAGCTTATCCATATTTTGTTTTCACATACCGGTACAACATGTATTAGATCGATGTTTTCACAATATATGCTATAACTATATGCAACAGATAATCAACGTTTTTATATCGAAATCCCCAGCCCCTTATGCACTTCTACATTCAAAGTCGTCTCTGTTTATTTATTAAGACACGAGATATGGAAAACAAGAGGCAGACAGTGACATTTTATTTTACAGGTACAGCACAAAAATCTCACACAGAGAGAGCCCGAATCAACGTCATCAAGACTCTCCTTTTAGTCAGCTTATGCTTCTTTGTCTGTCAGACTCCGAATCAGTTTCATTTTCTCTTGTACTATGTCGGTGTACCATCAGACTTTGTTGGACCATTTCACAAATTCACCGTTGTGGTAGTCTTCTGCAACTGCTGCATCAATCCGTTCATCTATGCGGCAAAGTACAGAGAGTTTCAGCACGCTGTAAAACATATGGGCGACAGAGTGATGGGTTTGGTGAAAGGAGTGATGCCACGAAATACAAAAGTTGGAGGATCTATTCAGCAAACGACATCTGGGGTGATGGTAGCAACTATAGCTTATACAAATGCTGATATAAACGTAGAGTAAAAACTTTGATACTTTTATTGTATTTTATATACATCAATGAAAGTTGATTTAGAAGAATGGGGGAGATCTTCGAAGTTTGATGTCAGATTTAAAAAGCTGTCCTGACTCGTGCAGAATATTATATTCATAATTTTTAATTAAAAATGTGCTGTGAAGAATGTTGGCATAGTAATTGACTTAATTTTCACTCAGATGTAACTGTTTCAAGCTGCATAAAGATGAAGACATCGTTTTATGAGAAATAATATTACTGTTTTTCAATGTAATTCCTGAAATTTTGCGACTAATAATTATTGTCCATCACTAACTATAATTAATCACGATTTTGAATTTTAATTTTTTACTTTTCCGATAATTGTGCAATCAAGTAATTAAACTCAATTATTATACCTAATACTGCAATTGTATATTAAAGATTTGGATTTATAAAAAAATTACTTGCTCAGAGAAAAAAATCTGCAGGTCATTAAATTGATGTTTTTTACATAAATTTAATGACTTGTAGATTTTTTTATATATAAGTACTTAACTTCTGTAAAGTGATATTACAGAAATAAGATATTTTGAAAAGAAATTAATCGACTTTCTGTTTAATAATGGTAATTAGAATTGATTAAGATTTGAACAAGACGTACATCTGGAGAAATGTGAATAATTTGTTCATATACACAATGTTTTAATTGGTAATACCATTTCTGAGCTTTTATGCGGTAAATTTTTAACCCTCACATTAAAATTTTCAATACATTGGTATAAAATCTAAATGGTATCATGGGGACAGACAGAAGGATTTATTGTATAATAATTATCAGTAATCATATGTTAATACTAAATTAACTGACAGATTAAGCAAAATTAGGATAAAAACTTGAGAAAATTAACATGCGAGTAAAAAACGATCATCTTTTCTGTTGAAAGAAATTGCTCCTAAGTTTTGAAAGACACGATTCCTTTGGAATATATGTCATTTCTTAAATCGAGATGACCAGAAACTAGATTTGTAAAAAGTGACAAATCTTTGAAAATTTCCTAAAAATTGTCGTGATAATTTTGTCACTTTGAAAAATAGCTTTAACCATAAGTATAAAACTACAATGACTAGCATCAGCTGTGATTTTTCTCAGATTAGACCTACTCATGTAAAAACGATATATTACATTTTGTTAATATATAAAGAATTATATATAAGATATAAACTTGATACAAGAAAGGAGCGTTACACATGATGTTAATAATGATAAATGAATTTTTGTAATTTAATACGCCTATCCAGATAATGCTTGAAATTTAAAGCTTCTTCAAAGATAACAATGATACAAATATCTTTAGCATCTTGATAGCAGACGTTTCTGTGAATGCCTGTTAATCTTTAATATTTACTACAGTATATGCCTATAACTCTATTGAAATAAATTTACAATTTCGGTATGAATTATAAATGTACATTGTACTTAGTTTATTACTCGTTCAGTTTCTCTAATAACAAAGCTAGATTTGAATCAGACATATCTGTGTTTCAAGTTGCGTAAAGAAAATAAAAATTATTTCGTTTAGCTACTTTTTGAAAAATTATTTCGTTTATTCACTTTTTGTAAGAATTATTGCAGTTTCGATATTCGATCGTTTCAAAATGTAAATCTTCTCTAAAATTCATCATAAAGTCACGACAGTGTATACCAACTAACCACAGCCTACGTGTCTCTAAAATAATAAGCATTATGATAAAAATAATCATTACGCTTAGAAGTTACTGGTATACAAAGGTTTCCATTTTTTTATAATTTTAGAGAAAGTTCCAATTGAATTAAATTTAAAACTAATACATAAATTCAGGCGGCCAATAATAATATTATGTCTTGATTTTAATAGTTCTAATAAAATTTATTTTTTGTAGAATATCTTATTTCCAAGTAGGGAAACTGAAAGGCTACATGTCATCAAGATCTTGAAATCAGAGATTGAAATCTTTAGATAAGCGTGAAAAGATTTAAAATTGAACTCTAACGGTTATGATGATCTTTTTTATCCTTTAACTTTTTTCATTAATTTCTAAAATATTCTGCATCCGACGTTATTATCTCTTCCGTGTAGGGCCACTGTAGGCTGTTAGTGGATATAAGCTATTATGATACATATTTGATCATCCCTTAAATTTAACGAGGAAGTTTATTACGCAAGAAGTCATAGTTGGCCTACGAATTAATCGTTGTCGCTAACTAAATAAAGTTGATATTTGGACGTCTCTTCTAATTGTTTGATTTATTTCAAGATTTATACATAGGAATAGAATTAACGACTTCGTCCTAATCAATACCAGACGATCTCAACATGAATACTGTCACTGATGCCTTTATAAGTTATTTTTACACGGAGCCTAGTATTTCTCAGCTGAATACGTCTGTAAATGACACCAGTACGGATGACTCTTCTGCAAATGAGACTACTAATAATGATTTCTATTCTAGTGATCCACTTGTTGTGTTTTATATTATCATTGGAAGTTTCGGTGTGTGCGGAAATTCTTTCGTTCTAATCGTCAGTCTTAGTTATGCCAATATGCGTAGAAAGGTTAGTGGTTATATACTGAACAACAAAATTTAATAAACTAAAGGTGCGTCGCCACCGAAGCGGCATTGCGGACTGCGACTCGACGCGACGTTTCGCCTCGACATCGCGGAGTGCAATTTGCAATCGCAAAGTATACTTAACAGAAGAGTCGTCCCAACCGGAGCTGCATCGCGGCGCGCAGTCATAAAGTCGCGCCGCGATGCCGCGAGTGAATCTAAATAAAATCGATTTTTTGTAGCAAAAATGCGGCAAGTTCCGTAAGGATGCAACCAATGAAAGTAAAGAGTACAAATAGAACTGTCAATCAAGAGTCTATTTATATAATGATATTTGTTGAGGACTAGATCGTATTTAATTAATTGTGTGTATGCATTTATTTATA
>JAQIXG010006664.1:0-10097 GCA_034700105.1 Oconnorella tubifera
ATACACCCCCCCCCCCTCCAGTGAGCACTTTTTATTTATTATAATGTCTAGTTTTAGCCTGATCTCAAGTAGCAAAATTTCACATTTTTGCAGCTCAAGCGGGTCCGGATTATGCACTGTGCCAACTCTACCGCAAGGGGCCCCCCAGATTTTGTGGAGCCCCACAAATTGCAAAAGATGTAACTGATAAATTACGAACCTTATCAGTAGGTTTATCTATGTAAAACAACTATAATTATGACGTAACGATTAGATGTTTGACTAATTTAAGGTTTAGTTTCAGTTTTACTCGCTGTAAATTAGCGCTATTATGACGTAACGATTAGATGTTGAACTAATTTAATATTTAGTTTCAGTTTTACTCGCTGCATAATTAGCGCCATTATGACGTAGCGACCATAGTTACTTTCTCAGCCAAAAATATTAATAAGCCTACGTCTTGAATTCCAATTACGTCTGGAAATCAAGACGTATAAGCCTATATAATCTTATTATTAATTTTTTAGCATTAGATTCATAAAATTAACTCTAAAGATATACGTTATACGAGAATTGAACAACATGTGATCAGAAATTAACTACGAATCTACAATGAATACAGTTCACTAGAGACTGATAATCTTAATTTTTTTCTTCTTAATAAATAATCATCATTTTGATTCAATTCTTTAATTTTCTCGACTATCACTTGCCCAATTGATAAGAAATCTCTAGGAGAGAAAGTTTCATAAATTGTAATTTTTTTAAACTTTAATATTTAAAATACCGAATAAGGACCCTAAATTTATATTAGCACAGGGTCCCCTAAAAGTTTAATGCGGCTCTTCGCTAAAATTAAAAAAAAATCTGTCTTTTTTTGCATTACCACAGGTTGGGGGGGCCCACTCCACTAAGGGATCCCTCAGTCCCTCACCAGCCCAGTCCGCCCCTGACTGCAGTAGAACCTAAGCTATCTGAGATGACAATTAGAACTAATAATCCACGCGGTTTTATTTATAGTTTAATTAGTCATTTCGACCGGTTATATAGAAAGCAGATCTATTAGTAACTGTTAAAGACTGTTATATTGTGATGGATAGTAATTTGTTTTATGAATTGCATTTAATCAATTTCAAAGGAAATTTGCAGGTAACTATGTGATAAATACAGTATTATACCGTCGTCTCACGTTTATATGGAAGTCAAATTAAACTACAACACAAGCCTTCAAATGAACGTAATCTGCTGTATATTTATTTATATCTCACAATCAGTAAACGCAATTAACACATTTAATTATTCAACAACAACATCATAATAGTTACAAAAATAATAGTTACTAAATATAACTGAAGATAAGATTACCAGGATTAAAAACAGTTACTTTCTCAATTTTCGTAAAATAGTAAAGACGAAAATTAAAGTCTAACAATAAATTTTCACTTAATATCTAACTGCATCTCAAGATTATGACTCAAATTCTGTCAACTAAACTTATTCTCCTAAAATCTTCAGTATTGTACTGAAGTATGAGAGGTCCGTGAAGTTGGCCCCCCCAACTTCCATTTTCACAAATTTTTAAACATTGATCGTTTGTGCTACGTTTGTGCCGGATTGTGCCGTAAAAATTTTTGTTTGTACTCCATTATTAAGTAAGTTATTAGAAAACAAAATATGGGGGGGGGGCCAACGTAACGTTAGCCTCCCCAACTTCCATTTTCACAAATTTTTTAACATCGATCGTTTGTGCTACGTTTGTGCAGTAAAATTATATTTTTAGAATTAGGGTTAGAATTAGGGTTAGGATTAGGTTTAGAATTAGGGTTAGAAGTTAAATAAATTTAATTTGGATAAATTTAACACAATAAAATATAATTTTACTGCACAAACGATCGATATTAAAAAATTGATGAAAATGGAAGTTTAATCCTAACCCTAATTCCAACCCTAATCCTAACCCTAATTCTATCCCTAATTCTAAAATATAATTCTACTGCACAAACGTAGCACAAACGATTGATGTTAAAAACTTTGTGCAATGGAAGTTGGGGGGGGCCCACTTCACGGACCTAAGTATGAGAACTGTTGAATGAACACGCATCATTCCAGTCTTGTATAAACCTGTTCAATCCAAATACGATAAGATACAAATAATCTACAAACTAACAAACTGAATTAATTATCATTATACCTCAGTTAAGAAATATGCACAAAGAACTTTCCAAATTCTTACCAATATAAAAGACAATTAACAGTAATGGATATTAACAATTTGACTCAAAATCTTCCTAACACAGAGCATTAATCTTAACACTTATGCTATACAATGCATAAGTTTTCATATCCGAAATTTATATCATTTTCAGATATGTAACATTCAGAAAGGTGTATTGTGTGCGTATTACTGACAATAGCGCTACATCGATTCATACGCTACATAAAATGTAGTCGAATCATTTATAAAGTTTAATTGTTCAACAAAATGATACCTCGATTATGATTTTATAGTAGAATTGTCATTAGAGAGAAATTGATCCAGTGTTGGTCCATTGCGACCCACGGGATCATCAGGGGGCATGAAATAATCCCCGACAAATGAATATGGAAGAATTCTACACCAAATATATTCAAAAAAGTATAACAATAAAGTTTACAATGAGAATTTGAACAAAACATTAATTAATTACCAAAGTAAATTGGAATCTTTATAACAAAATTATTAACAAAACAGAGAGACTATGACAATTACGACAATATTTCAAAATCATGTTAGTCCTGTTAAAAATCTAACTAAGAATATTATTACTGTAACAAAGTATATTAAGTACCTTAATATTAATGCAAATTAAACATATCAATACAAGTTAATATTAGGACAAATCAAAGAACATATTAATAAACCTGTTGCGAATTATATGCATCCATTCAGGCCTGTTTTCAGCTTGTATATCCATATAGTCATCATTTGAAACAACAATGCCATCTCTCTCCACAGCCAAATTCAAAATGAATCTTTCAGCAATAAATAACAATTCAATTTCAAATTTTTAATTTCAAAGAGCCTAATTTTATATATGATACAGAACGGCATTTGTAGTTATATGATACCATTATGATAAAGTAATGTTTTTCATGAAATCTCAAAGTTAAAGAAATAGCAGTGTAGAAAGCAAATAAAAGAAAATAATGGAGCTACAGTTTTAAATAAATTAATAATTCAATACAAATAACAATTAAATTCAATATGTATCAGCAATGCATTGTAACATATTGAGAACATATAAAAATGAAATAATACAACTACCTATTGTCTAAGCAATTGATACTTTTTCCAAAAGCTGATCGAGATGGAGTGAACACAACATGACCGTCTGTGCCCAGCTTCTCCAACAACGAATGATCAGAAACTTCAGTGCCGTCAACTTTAGCGGAAGTCTTGCGTCTCATCTGAGGAACAAAAGCCGTAACATTGCTGTGACCTCGCTTCAAGAAATACTCTATTACGATTTCGATGCCGCGAATCGAGTAAACTTTATCATTACCGTGACTGTATAGGAATAGAGAAATGTTATTTATTATAACACTTTTACGTCAACTTTGATCAAAAATAGAGAGGAGATTTAGTATATATCTGATTAATATAAGATTCAAATTATTAAAAAAAATATAACATTTAAAATTAAAATAGCGTTGTATACAAAGTTTGAAATTAACGAAGCAGAAAGTTTCACTGAATATAAATAAAGGAATATTGATGCAATACTGTAATATTTTACTTTAATATTTAGTAATTTTCAACATCAAGATATTCAATATGTGTTTCATTATCACAACACACTTGAATTTCATATTTTAGGCAAATAAATTATACAAATGATCAACCGATTTAAACATGTAATAGATCAACAAATATGAAATATCTTTATTTATTTTCCATCTTAATTCATATAGCCAACTTACTGCAAAGCAACATTAGTGCCATCTATAACAATATGTCTAAGTCGCAATAGCGACTGCTTTGGTAGCGATGCAGAGTTAACACAAGCATCTTTTTTTTGTTGAACTTTATTAACAGGCACAGGCCCACCACCCAACCTTTGATTCCAATTACATCTAGCTAATCCTGGAGTTAAATGAGGGCCCATCAGAGGTCTAATTCCACCCATAAAAGCATTAAATCCGCCCATCAAAGGATTAACTCCGCCCATAAAAGATCCAGCTGCGCCCATAAAAGGCTGAAAAGAAAACGCTGGAGGCTGACCAAGTAGTGAACATCTATTCCAAGGCAGCGGTCTATTAGCGAGCTGCCCTTCAATAGCTTTTCTGTTTCTATTGCATAATATTCCAGAATTTATAGCATTCTTTTTAGAAATTTCTAGCAGTTCCTTTCCTTTTAAAACAGTTATATTTGCCGAAGAAGTTTCTAACTTTGGTACATTTTTCAATTTAGTTTTAGCTGAACATGCTTTACTCAAAATTGAAACTTTAGATTTAGCGCAACCTATTTCTGTGGAATTTGAAATATTTTCACCCGATGATGTCTTCAATTTTTCACATTCACTAAATCGACGTTTTCTAGTTTTTTTTAATGAGCATATGCCTTGATTTTCAGCTAGCATATCTGTACAGGGGGAATTAATTACTATAATGTCGTCATCGCTATTTTGAATGGAAACATTACAATCACTCGATATCTTAGTCAAATCAATAATCGAATTATCTCCATCTTTAATCTTTGTCGTTTTATCAGAACAGTTACTTAATGGATCAACAGTTTCGCTTGTCAGATCAAAGAATAAAGACGAAGAAGAATTAGCACAAGACTTTTGCTGAGCACAGGATCGAGAGGAATTATTAACAGTAGGAGAAGAAAATGCCGGTTTATATAGAGAGTAGAGGGCACGAATGAATATATTCCAACTAGGAGTATCAGGAAGAAACGAGTCAAGAACTTGCTGAATCTCTTCGTCTTTGTAATTTTTATCGCGACCGAGCTTCCAAAGCAGGGAGTTTGCGATATTGTGGTTAAATTCCACAGTGTCCGGAGAGATAGGTATACATATTGATGCGTCACTCTCTTTCTTTACGTCATCCTGCAGCCAAAAAACTCAAATTACTGAGATGAAATATCGCAGCTAGTTCATACAATATATCTATAAATATTAAAGATTATAAATCATATTACTAAATACTAAATAAAATTAATTATAACATTAAGTTTTATTAAATTTAATAAAATAAACTTACGCTAACGGAGCCTACCTCGTAATGAACGAACTCGCAAACAACAAAAACTATCAGATAAAATATTTATAAGAATTTTTTTCATTATTTTAAGACATGAATTCTTGTAAGCTTAAACGACCCACCCAGATCTCAAGTACACTTTCATCCTGGACTGGAATAACATATGAATCGTTAATTTCTATAACTTTATCTTTCTCATCGATAACTTCATCACCGGTTTCATCACAAGTTTCATCCACCGCTTTATTAACGCCTTCATCACCAATTTCATCAACAGAATTGTCAACAGTTGCATCTACTGCTTTGTTAACGGCTTCATCACCAGTTTCATCATCAATTCTATTGACAGCTTCATCACCGGTTTCATTACCAGTTTCCTCATTGATTTCATCCAAAATTATGAAATCCGTAGAATCATTTTTATCATCCTTGGATGTGAGTGGATCCTTGAATGCAGAATGAAGCTCAGAGAGAACATTATTGGTCATAGATCCATTGGGGTTACACAGCACTGATATACATTTCTAAATAAAACAAATAGAAATGATATAAATTCATTCAATTAACATTTATATATAAATTTAATAATTTTAATTTTAAGAAAATTTAATCATATTCTAAGAAACTAGTCTCAAATAATGAAAAATTAATAATTAGTATAATATACTATGATTTATTTTCCGTTCAAATAAGAGTATGAGGATATAACAAACAAACTAAAAATATTAAACCTTTTAACAAAATAATATATTCAGTATTTAACTAACACTACAATTCTTCAACCGTACAAAAGTATATTATTCATAAATTTCATTCAATTTCTCTTTCGAAGTCAAAACTAACATTAAACATCCCACCAGATTCTCAGTAGATTACTTAAACAAGTATTTCTAACAAGCAAAATTAACAATTAGTATATAAGTAACATATAATATGACCATATATTTTGAAATAACATTTCAAAATGAATTCAGTATCAAAAATATACAGAAATAATCAAACTTACACGAGCTTTATCACAATCGAACCTAGACCCTGAACCCGTAACTTTAAACTTCTGATTCACACCATGGTCTTCAATCAAACTGATCACAACACCAAACCACATCTCTATTGTTTTCTTCCAAACGTTAAGAATATGAATTTTATCTTTATTTACAGCAATCGTCCTTGTAAAATATATTATTTCTTGATCATTTTTTCTCGCATTTGCTTTAATTAAATCGCGATGAATGATGCGGGCGGTCATTCTGTCAGTTAGATTCTTGTTATCGCTAGTGATGAGTGTCGAAACATTCGTGTTTAAGAATTTTAATACTTCTTTCATTAATGTTCGCTGAATAAAAACAAAGATATATATCAGAGATATATCAGAGTAATTTTATTTTAAGCATCAATCATTTGTGACAATAAATATATGCAGAATTAATGTATTTTAATAAATTATAAATATATAATACGATATTTACTAAATCTTAAACAATATCAAATGAAAATAAAAAATCAAAAACATTTATTTATGTTATTATGCGTTTGTTGAAATTAAGAAATTCATACATTTAAAATATTTGATTTTTTGTGACAACTAATTCGTTTCTACTGATTTTCAGTAAATATTATAGTATTCTCACTAAGTATTGACTATAGAATAAATTTATTCGAATAATTTAATGAATCATAAACAAATATTCTGGCGACTAATAAATGGATTACAAAACCTTTATCAAATGGCACGAGGGGAGGGGATAATAATCTAGATCAAACTATGAAAACATTTTAGGATAAAAATTAGATATTCCACCTAATAAAAACCTACCATTTTCCTATTTTTCACATTACACGGAGAATTTTTAAAGCTGTGGTTCTTCTGTTCCTCGCCAGTTTGTCCCTGATTATTTTGCCCCATGTCACTTCGTCCCAGGTCATTTTGTCCCTTATCACTTATCACTTGACAATCTTGATCCATCCCATTATCTCCACGCTTCAATGGTATGTAATTCATATTATCAGCTAATAAGTCTATTGTTACATTTAAACTTTAATATAATTTTGTCTATATTTTATCAGGCAATTACTCTAAATAGTAATCTATATTATTATTCGGTCATTAAATATTATTAATTATAATTTAATACATTAAAAAACATATTTATTTAATCTTTTTAAAAATTACTTAATTTAATAATTTCGCTTGTTTACTTTCTAAAGACCTTCCTCTTAACCAGAATTTTTTGTCACATTTTATATGTTTTGACAATAAATATTTCCATTTTGCAAATTCAAGTAAATTGTTAGTGAATGAATTGCTAGTGAATAAGTTTTACTTGTGAATGACAATTCTTATTCATAAGCAATTCATGTCAGTTTTTGGGATTGCCTGCAAATTTAATAAAATCTCTATAAATGCTTAAATAAAAAGATCATCTTAAACTTTATTCACTTATGTATTAAACTAGATGTTCGATAAAGCTTATCATTTTATTATTTTTATTTAAGAAAATTATGATGTATTATATCTATCTTTTAAATGAATATCTACTCAATTGAGTGTAGTATCTCTGTTGCTTTAAATATATTGAAGTAAACGAGCTCCCTACTAGTCAATATCTATAAATAATAGACAAAGTGTAAGAATTCTTATCTTCTATACCGTTAACTTTATTCCTATTTTCGAATAAATCATTATCAAACACAGATTTCTTACTATTGTAGAGATTATTATCATTTTGGTTAAATCTGTGAATTAATATGCAAATTGCTGATCCCCACGCTACAATGCTCAGCCCGACTCAGCTACTTAATATTCATGAGCGTCAGCCCGTGCAATAATACAAGGGAGGTCTCATTTCACACAAAAAGATCTCTAATTTAATCCTTTTTAATCGTCTAATTTTTAAAATAATCCATCGTCCAATTTACGCCCCCTCCTCCCCATTTCTCTAATCATCCATATAATATTTCCCTTTTGTCGATACCCCGTCTATTTCGTTCGCTAGACGATGGAATCCGCGCTCGGCGCAGAAATGATCGTACCGATGCGACGTCCGTTCGATCCGGTCGTCCATGATTTGGATCCGAATTTCCATCTGACCAAGTTTTCCGACCTCAAGGGGCTGGGGTGTAAGATCCCCCAGGATGCCCTCAACCGAATCCTCGAGCCCCTCAGGGAGCAGGAGAAGAGTCAGTTGGAAGCGGAGCAGTCGCACTTCCAGTACGTCGTGCCCTCGCCGAGGATCGGTAAATATATGCGGTACAGGGACAGTGTGAAAGTTGGTCGATAATTTCAAAACTGACGTGTAATAGTTGTTGTGTGAATGATTTCACAAAGTAAAATTAAAATTACGCGTTTAGTGTTACGCGTGTAATTGCAATGATGTGAATACATGTGAAATGATTTTTAAAAAATTGTTGCGCTTTTGTCATATTGTATGAAGAGAAATGATTGCAGTTTTAATGCATTTGTTACAAATAGTTGAAGATAATAGAGACTTTAATAAGCTAGATGACAGTAGTTTGATCACAGTTTTAAAATTGATATTGTGAAATAGCTGAACATGTTCATGATTTCTTGCTTGATCAGGATGTTAGTGTTAAACATAATTTGTGTATGTTGTGATTACATATTTTAATTTGAATATATAATATTTATTACATTTGCATTTTTGGATTGATTCTAATACTAATTTGAATAAGCAATAAATTTCTTCGTCTATGAAATCAAACAGCTACTCAAGCAGTTCTTACTTAGTATCGCATTAATAATTTGATTTGTTGCAACGCAATTATGATACAATATGATACAATTTGTTATTGCCAGGTATTGGCATGGATGCATGTATCACTCCAATACGTCACGGAGGTCTCTCACTTGTACAGACTACAAGTGTGCTCTACACACTCATCGATGATCCTTATATGATGGTACTTTTACTTTTATTCACATCCAAAATTAGACAATTAAACATTTCAACAGTTTAATTTTATTCTTTTTTAACTTTGAAACTTTTTTATTGATGCTTAAATCATTTCGCTTAATTTTCTACTATTCTATAACCACAAAAGTATTTTCATTCAATGACAGCTGTTTGACACTTCAACTTAAATTGACTTCTTTTGTCGGACTTTTTTTTTATGCGTAAATTAAAGTTTTTAGATTTTAAATTTATAAAGCGGTAAGTTTTGTTTGTTTAGGGTAAAGTTGCGTGTTCCGCTGTGCTCAGTAACATGTACGCCATGGGGGTGACTGAGTGTGATAACATGCTGATGTTGCTGGCCGTCAGTCAGAAGATGAGTGACAAGGAGAGAGATGTGGTCATGCCTTTAGCCATGAGTGGATTCAAAGTGAGTCAGAAAATCCACTCATTTACTTTGTGTTTGTTTTGCTTGTTTCATATACTAACACTTTGTTATAGTTCTGCTATTCTTTAATACTTATTTAATATTTATTTTATATTATATTTTACTATTTTATCATGGGCGCCCACAGAAATTTTTGTAGGAGGGGGCAAAATATTCCTTGTCCATGAAAAAAATTCAACAACAGCTCGAAAAGTGCAAACAGTAAATTAAGAACAATGGTATTTATCATATTTGTTTTTTAATGTAAAATTTGAAAAATGTGAAATATAAAAAGATTGAAAAATTTGAAACATAAAAAAATGTCCAGCCAAACAATATCCAAACAAAATTAGTTATTTGTTCTTCAATGAATTTTTCCATCTAAAGAGCTTATAGAACAAGAAATACAGAATAGTTGTTTTCAGTTTCACTAAGCAGGCCCTATTTTATTATTATGAGTAGAGGAGCAGCGCAGACCTCTTTGGATTTTAGGGATTCCCAAAATGCATCTCAAGTCAGAGCCTCGTGTAACA
>JAQIXG010006665.1:0-10096 GCA_034700105.1 Oconnorella tubifera
TTGAACAAATATTTCAAGAGTATTTACCTCTTTTAATGAGGCAATTGCTAAACTTTGACAATCTTGAAAATACTGGCATGGTTAAATTGAAATTTGAAGTTTTTTTGTAGAACCTTCATAACTTTTGAACGAATTGAGATATCAATGTGCAATTTGGCAGTTAGATGTCAAATTTCCTCCTCTACACACTGACAAAATATTTATTTTTGGCTTAGTTATCGCAAAGTCGCTAGGGGTTTATTTATTTTTGGCGCACCCTGTAGTTGTAATAAGTAATATTCTGAGAGTTTAATTAAAATACAAAAATGAATGCAACTTAATGATTGATGTTATCTGGAGGCATATCAGATCGCAGTTAATATACTTCAATTTGAAGCTAAACATAAAGCCATTGGCATTATAGTAATTGAAAAAAATACGAGAGGATCAATCACGATTAACAATTAAGACTTAAAGAAAAGAGACAATTTTGTATCAATTTATACTGTTAATAAACTAAAAACACAAATTTATTTTTAATCAAGAAATCGGAGAGACCTTGTGTGTATAGGCTTGGTAAATATGAAAAAATGTAAGACTTAGTAAAATGTAAATGTATGATTGAAATGTACGCTTTATATAACTAAATAAAATAGTTATTTCGCTTAATTAATTTTATGATACTTTTAATCTTTATGCCTACTGAAATTTCAGTATAAAGTCAACTTGCCAGTTAACAAGAATTTTTTATTCGCCTTGGTCTATAATATTATGAGAAGTTATGCAAAATCTTACGAGATCTAATTTCTCATAGTATCCACTCTCCCACATAATAACATTATAAAAAAAATTGAAGAAAAAATGAGATTAGCTTGGCAAATTTTGGTGTGCTCATTTAATTTAATATTCAATTTGTTTCTGAAGTTTGTTTTTTATTTTTATTGATGAGGGGGTAGAGCAAATCTTTGCTGCGACACTTTGCACAAATAAAGGATACTCCTTAAGCCTCCAGGCCTGTAGAAAATCTGTGGTTGTTACTTTTAACAGTCATTTAATTGAATTGAACTGGGAACTCTCTCTCTCACTCTTTCTCTCTGTCTCTCTCTCTCTCTATTCTCTCTCTCTCTCTCTCTCTCTCTCTCTCTCTCTTACAATGCTTTAGCAATCTAAATGAAATATGTAACCGTTGACATATACTACAGTATATAAAGATTGATGAGCAATGTAATAATGCAGGCTGAATCAAACGCAGCATCATCATCGCGCTAATTTTTTCGATTGACTTATAATCCTAGTTAAAATCCAGTTGATTTATTATATACACTAGGCTTAAAGTGTAATCGGAGCATCAAAAAACGTTTATCAATGATGCAAATGTAGCAGCATATCTATTATACATATAATGAATTATATTAAGCATAGCTGCGAGCATAGTTCAATTCGAATATACTATAGATCTGGACATTAATAATTCGGAGAGACCTTGTGCTATTAGAATAGCTGAATGCTACAATCACTGTAATACATGAATATCATAACGATTGAGTTAGAGATCGATGTTTTTTGGTAAAATCATCTATTTTGAAAAGTTATAATAATCAGTACTCTATTTAAGAACTTAGGATCTGCTGGATTGGTATAATGGATATAGATGTAGCTCTTAATCGTGTTGGAGGCTACCGGCGATGGCATATGACTATCTTCACTTTGATGAGTTTCAGCTTATTTATGCCGATCTGCTGGCAAGGTCTGATCATCGTGTTTGCGGGATGGGAGCCTCCCCATAGATGTCGCATCGACGATGAAAGTCAAAACTTCAACGAAAGCATCCCATTTGAAATCAACAGCGACGAAACGAAAACATTTTCCAAATGTTTCATGTATTCGAATGAATCACATCAAGGTAATAGAAGCATAATTCCATGCAAGAATGGTTGGATTTATGAAAATGAAGGTTACTATACAATAGTTGAGCAGTGGAATCTCGTTTGTCAGTTTAATTATCTATCCGAACTTTCTCAGATGCTATTCACAGCAGGTCATCTAATTTCAACCGTAGTTTTCTCATTTTTGATCGATAAATATGGTCGTAAGATCATCCATATAGCTACTCATGTTTCCACTTGCGTTTTGGGTATCGGAGTGGCATTCTTGAGCAGCTATATCTTATTCGCTGGATTGCGTATTGTACTCGGCATACTTGTAATAGCAAATGCTAATTCCGGGATAACATATCTAGTGGAAATTTTTGATTCAAAGCGAAGAACGTTCGCGGGAGTTGGGTTGGAATTCAGCTGGATTCTGTGTTACCTTCTTCTCCCGGTAGGGGCATATTTTATTCAGGATTGGCGAGTTCTGCAAGTAATTATATCCGCCACTTCAGCAGTATGGATCATATACATCTGGATATTACCAGAGTCACCACTTTGGCTGGCTGCGGTGGGAAGGATAGATGAAGCCGAGAAAATTCTGCATGATATGGCAAGACTGAATGGTAAACCGATAAGTGAAACGTATTTGCTAACCGAATCAATACATTTGAGCGAAGAACGTAATTTGGATAAAATAGATGGTGATGCTTTCAAGCCACAAATTCAGAAGGTCGGCAATACTTTTGAGAAAAATGTGAGATTTCAGAAAGAAGAATCAAAAACAAAATCGGATGAACAAAACGGCGAAACCTTAAGGAATAAGAGATACAGAGACCAGAGAGAAAACAGTACTGAAAACAGGCGATCTCTACGTCGCCAAAGTATAGCCGTGATTCAAACAATTGCCAAAAAGTCATGTCCATCTAGGATCCTCTTTCAGAATCATTATCTTCGCATTGTTCTGTTCGTTTGCAATCTTCTTTGGTTTGCAAACTGTCTTCTCTACTATGGACTTATTCTGAGCACACCTTCTCTATCAGGCAATCGCTTTGTAAACTTCTTCAACATGGGATTAGTAGAACTGCCTGCTGTGTGCCTGGCTTGGTATACGGCCGATAAGTTTGGAAGACGATTATCTCTCTGCATTTATCATATTTTAGCTGGGATCCCTCTCGCTATCGTGGTCTTCATACCCAGCGTGACAGCTTCTGGAGTTGATCTAAAGTATCTCATTATCACCCTTACAATGATTTCCAAGTTCAACATCAGTGCTTCATTTGCAATCCTTCTTTTATATACAAGGGAGCTGTTTCCTACAGATATACGAGGTATGGGAGGTGGCATTTGTCAAGTAACCGGGTATATTGGAAGTATTTTCGCTCCATTCGCAGCTTACTTATCGAAGACTAGTTTATTCTGGGTACCAAATGTTTTCTTTGGGATCATTTCGATTATCGTTGGAATTTTGGTTTTAATTTTACCGGAAACGGCTAAAATACCACTTCCGCAAACTGTAGAAGATCTGCGCTCTATGTTTAAGTCCAGATCGATGCGGATTTAAAACTTGACATGAGATTATTGTTTCGTTACTTTAAAGTAAGTGCAGTTTGCTTAGACAATTTGATGTGGTGCATAATATAGCACGGCTGATTATAATTATTTAACATTGCGAATTATTGTAATTATTAGCCTACAGTTTCAATACTCGCTGTTTTATGCAAAACTCTTATTAAAGATGTCGTTTTAGCATTGTTGTCGTTTTAGCATTTTAGCTATTAGTTTTAGCGTTGATGTCGTTTTAGCATTTTTTGAGGTATACTCACTATTTGTAGAAACTATAGTTTATAATTATAAGAAGCTAATGCAGTCATACCACGGAACTTTCGGAATAATGCGCTATTGGAGATAGTCAGCCTATTTTAATGCAGATGCTGTATATTGTAATTTTGTACCCATATTAGATTGTTATCCATTGAAAATTTTGTATAATAAACATTAATTCAAAACTTAATCACTTTTCTTTTTTCTTTATTTTAGAATATATGTAAGCCCTATTTATACCATATATTATTTTATATTATGTTGCTGCATTTTGATGTTTTACTATATTATACAGTAAATTTGCTTAAGTTAACGTTAGCTTTAGGAAACTGGTCTTATAAGAAACTGGGAATATACCGGTCTTAAGCTTATGATATAGATTTTTTACAACGTTGATATTGTCTTATTGAAAAGAAACTTAGGCCACTTTTTAAAAGGATCAAAGTTTCATTACGTCTCTCTGTTTATCCGAGAAAGAATAACGGATGGTTCAATAAGAAAATCAGACATCGAAGTTCAATTATCATTATTATTATGAGCATATAATCATTTTTACATAGTATTTCAAATAATAACACATTTATTTCATGTCAAAAATAAATTTTACAGTATTTTAAATGTGGAACAATACTTTTTTAGTGCTTTTGGTTCGGGCATCTTAATTTTGAATACTGTCATGTCATGAAAGGATTACTTATTACAATGCATCGTTTAAATTAATCGATTGTATGATTCTAAAATATAAGAACATTTCATGTAAACCTATGCAATTGTAAATTTTTAATTAAACTTAGTATAGATTCTTAAGTTACAGAGTATAATTTATGTATTTTATTATGTGTACTGGTATAGTGCCTACATAATAAAAATATTATGTTATGAAGATGAAAGAATTTTCTCACACAAAATACTTTAGTGTTAATAAGTGAATATACTAAAATGTAAACTCAATGGAAGAATCTAAAAGCCTGCATAACATAAAGTATAATCACGTCGATTTAAAATAGTAAACTTACAAACTTACATATTCTGGTATCGATTGTGAACGGTTCATTTCTATATTTGCTGTTGGTCTTTTCTCTGATTCTTGAACTGTATGTCTGCGTTGAATTACCGGAGCTAGCACTGGTAAACGATAGATGGGCATGATTGCATTCAAACGCTGCAGTCCTAGGATGTATTGAAATATTATTTAGTTTCTATTATGATCCTTTTACTATTTAAAGATAACTGTAGATAATCATAATTGAACTAAAACAATAAATAAGTTAAATAACTTATGTTTTATTATATTGTTTGTGAAAGCTTTCTAAGAAGTAAAAAAAAACACTAGTTGTTAGTTTTTTCTTGTTTGGGCTTTGCTTTACTCGAATGCTAGACATCCGGGCTACAAGTCCGGCGACTTATTGAACTTAATTCATGTTAATTATTTAAAAGTACTTATTATTTTTAATAACATATTAAATTACTGTTTAATAATCTTTAGCAATGAATAAATTAAACGTATCGAAATCGAAACACACTCTTTTTCTAGTTTAATTGTTGCTTTTATTACTATCTTAACATTATATTATTGTAATATTAGGTTATAAGTATACCATAATTAAGACTGAACTATAATTAATAAATAAAGATTGTATAAAGTGCAGTATAATATTAAACTATATTTAATAAAGTCTTTAATTTGTCGCCTATCTAATTTCTTCAGTCACACAAAACTGATGTTAATCTAACACAAAAAATTTGTGTTAGAATGATATGCATATTACAAACGTTTTTTGTGACAAAAAACATCTGTAATATGCAGTCAAATTATGTATTTCTACCTCTCGACGCGCTCAATTGTTTGCTAGTCACTTAAGTTCATATAATGGGAGGTATGCGGCGCGCAATTTGATGACTGAATTGGACTGCAAGCTGACCTTCAATAGGAACACATTGCTGCGGAGTAAACCCGCAACTTTATTTAAATTTAACAGTCAGTTTGTTTTTTTAGCTTTACAAGTCAATCGGTATTAATTTAACCTGTCGCAATTTTTATAGCCATTGAGACAGAAGTAGCACGAAGGAAAATAAAATAGTATTAAGCATTATTTTATTGTATTCTTAGCTGCTAATATAAATGAACGTTAGCGATAGTTATTGTTCATATTTAAACATAGTTGTATTATATCGTGGCTTAAAGACTTTGTTAAGAAGATTGTAATAATTTTAACATATTTAGACTAACCACCCCAAAGTTCTGATTTTTTTGCTCACATGTCCTTGTAAGCAAGGATGAAATATCGCTGGGCGCGCGATCGTTTACACGCCCACTTTTTCTGCGTAAACTTTGCACCCAAAATATTGATTATACATAATTATAATCAAGCGAAGAAATCGAGAACGAGGCAAATAATTTTTTCATGTTAATATGCTTAGAGTAAGCATAAGAAAGTAGAAGGATAATAACTTTATGCGAGGATATTGCCAAAAGAAATGTTTTTGCATTAAATATATAATGTGATTTATTCATCAATCCGGTATTTAACGAAAAGTTTTTGTTACTTTCAAAATGTTGGCTACTTTTTACAATATACTATTCTCATATAATATAGGATATTAATCACCAGGCATGCCGGCTATTGCATAACGACCTCGTGATTTAGTTAATATGGGATAAAAATATGGGATAAAATAAACTCAAGGTGACAAATGATGCATAAATCTTTTTTAAAATTACTAAGTAAATTAGTATAATAATGCGTTTTATTACATTGTCGATCAAATTGTTGGCTGTATTATATTATGTCTATTTAATACTGATACAATATTATTAAAAGCCACTGATAATGATTTCATAATTGAAGAACACGTGTAAATGTGGTCTCTTTTCACATAAGTCAACACTCAGCCTACTGAAAAATAAGCAATTTTAAAGATAGCCGGAATGTTTGCGAAAAGATCTACAAACTGAAATCATAAAAAATCTATTTTTAGTGAAATATTGTTTTTTTTTGGTTTGTTAACAAATTATTTAAAATGGATTATAAATTTTAACAACAAATTGACCGTCTAGAGCAGATGACTGATCAGTAAAATTTCAAACAAGAATAATAATAATAATCTAAAACCAAAGAGTTTTTATTGCTATACATTAGTTTTAAAATTTAATGAAAATTTCCTTTGAAAATAAAACACGTTAACACAAAGATTTTTTAATGTAAATAAACGCAATAAATTAACACATTTATTAATTATAAAGCTCTATATAGAATAGTCAGATGAAACAATCGAGAATTTTTTTTTTTATTTATTTAGACCGTCAGTGTAAAAAAATATTAAAATTTTGGTAAATATTCCAACTATTCATTTCAATTTATGAAAAAGTACTGCGAATCAATCTACAAACTAAAGTCAAATAATTTTGACAAAAACATGTCTCTTAGATATGTTATTATTTATAATAATATTACTTATATTATTGTAAAAGGCTTTATGGCATCTAATTTCTGCTGTGTAAAGATCTACACAATCTACATAACAAATTTTGTGTTTATAATTTACGAAATCCTGAAGATTTCAATTGAAAAACACAACGCATTTAAAATATTACCATATGAATAAGTCACTCAATAAATTTTAAGTTGTATTAATATCCATTTAAACTCAATGTCAAGTCAAGATACCTAAGTAGAAATCATCAAAACTTATCTAATTCGCTCAAAAATAATGTCATCAGTCCTATCTGAAATAATTATCTTTTCTGATAATAGTTAAGTAGATACAGTTGTCCCAGCAGATGTCTTTGTTTTCTTCTTTTCAGCTTCTGCCTCTTTTTCTTTCTCTATCTCTTGAATCAACACATCCAACTCATCTGAACTCATTATCTGCAGGTACATAAGTACAAGTATATAAAATGTATTCACTTAAAAACAAAATTATATGTAGAATTTTAACAAGCCTCGATGTGAATTTTTTCAAATATTTGCATAAATCATTTCAAAGGACCAGTTGACTAGTTTAGTCAACTGGTCACACCCCAGTTGACTAAACTAGTATATTTTCAAAACATAATATAATTCAAGTTTGGCACTTGGCTAATGGAAAATGATTAATATTTTCAGTAATTTTACAAGCCAAAGCTGCTTGAAAGTGCACAACCATCTCAAAATTAAAATTACAATACTATTTAGTATTCAACCGAGCAATAATACTTTTAGTGTTAGCAATGAGACTAATCTTATTTCAACTTCCCCCCAACTCCTTTTTTAAAATAAAAATCACCATGCTCTCTAAATTTTAGTAAAATAACCATGACAAGCATTATGCATAACCCACCCCTCCATCTTTCTTTAAATTATACCTCCAATAAAAATTATTCCACACAGCCATTAATTAAAAAATTTACTGCGCACATAACAATACCCAGACAGAATGGCCCTGAATACATTAACCCAACAAAATTGTCCTGTCAACTCATTTAATAACCTTAACTCTAACTAACTCTAACTAAACCCCAAAGCCCAGCACTAACCCAACCTTAAACCTAACCCTAACATAAATCCTAACTTCAACCCTAACCTTATGAATTAATAGTTAGGGTCCATTTGTTGGGGCCATTTTCAGGCCTCACAATATATAATATATCTAATATCACATTTGTTTTCGTACCTTGAGAGGTTCATGACGACGCATGACTGCTACTTCCATGTTCTTGCTTCCAGACTGAACGACTTCGAGCAACGCCTTGAGCGCTAGCTTTATCGTTTCTTTCTCACTCGACACCAACTCTGCGGTGTACGACTTCTCTAGGAATTCGCGCACTGTCTTAGCGCTACGACCGATAGCGTTAGCCTGCATTAAAGCGACACCAACATCTAGACTACGTGATAGTGAAATTAGAAAATACTAAGAAAAATGACTTATTTTCAATTTATTGCACAAGTCCAATTATAATTATTGGACCATTTTTACAATATTCAGCTTTTTGTACGTAGCCAGTTTATAGAATTTAAAATTGTAATCAAAAATCTAATAAATGCTAGAAGATTGCATGATACTGTGTTAACCAGGTGTGTCATCCGGTGTTACAATGATAGGGCATAACGCTATGTGTTATCTATTTTATTTATTCTCTGCACTTAGCTAATCACTTTCATTGATTTATTATATTTATTGCTAATTTCTTAGCTTATTTAGCGATAATTATAATTATTACTATACTGTATAATTAAAGCAACTTATATATTCACTCAATCTGTCCATCAACATCTTTTAAATTTATTGCCAAGCAAAAGTAAGTAAATAATAAATAATCAATAAATAATAATAAAAGTCTTGCGCAATTAATCACATATTCAATCTCAATCACTCAAAAAGTGATCCCCCATCTTATTCACACCATCTATTTAATTTTTAAAATCTATATTTATATACAAATCTACAATCTCCTTCATTTCTCTTCATTTTACTTTTGCAAATCATCTGTGTTTACAAGACAACAAACTTTAAACTATACGCAAAGTCAAATAAACGCACCATCCATTCAAAGTGTGTTCCGGAAGGATCCGTAGAATAAAGTCTGGGAGTGTCATCATTATCAAACCCAACGATCAGGGTAGAAAGACCGAAAGGACGACGACCGTTACTCTGGGTATATTTCTATAACAACGCGACATTCATAACATTTCAGTGCCGGGCAAATAGATTATAATAAGTAAAATAACAATTAGTTGATGATATAATATTATCAGGAAATCTCTAAGTCGTTTCAAAATTATAAGTTTGATATCACATCAGCACAAAAAAGATAATACGATTTTGTGCTCCTTGACAAGATGATACAAAGTGATGAGTGAACATTTGACTCTTAACACAGTGAACTACGTAATTTTCGTTGGAAATTCCATTAGTTAAAAAGTGAAATTTTTGATTTTTTTTCTATTGAAATTGAAATTAAAACTATACAAAATATAATTAGTGAATAATTAAATCATGAGAATCTAAGTAAATTGTTTTACTCTTATGACCTGTTTGAGTTGAGCTATATGACGAGTGATGTATTCCAGAGTGACAGGATCTTCCACTGTCAGTTTATGACTCTGACATTCAATACGGGCGCGATTGATTAGAATTCTTGCATCAGCCGTCAAACCTTTAGAAATATATAGCAATTTTAATGTGCAGTTCGTTAATGATATTGACATAGCCTATACACTGTGAACGTAAAAAAAACGACCCTCCACAATTACTACAATAATTTACGCAATAATTTGTATATTTTTATACAACATGGGAAAATTTCAGTAAATGATTATGAGTCACATATTAAATTATTATTTAGTTATAGTGTGTGCTCAAAATGTCCTCCTTCCGCCTCAATACACGCACGAAGACGCGCACGCCACTGACTGATAGCAGCATCGATTACAACTTGATCGAAC
>JAQIXG010006666.1:0-10096 GCA_034700105.1 Oconnorella tubifera
ATTGATTTACTTGCAAACACAATGTCATAATTTTCATTATATAAGAGATCATGTTAATTCTGCAAACTTATTTTTAAAACTTCTTACATTAAAACTTATGCAGTGTACAAATCTGCTAGCTCGTGAATTTTGAGAGATAATACAATGATCAGTAATTACACTGCACTTGTTATTCTTTGCATTCACTTTACTTTTATTTCCCATTTCAAGTTTATTATTCCGTCACGCCGACTGCTGCATGACAATTGCCTCAACAGCGTTCAGTTGGTAACAAAAAATTGTCTTTATTCACGAGAATTATGGGTTTGGATTGATAAATAATTGTTATTATTAAAAATTCTGTTATTTTTGACAGGTTCTAGCATATACATATCAAAACATATATAAAGATGTTGACAAATATAAACGCGTATATGGTCATTTTTGACAGGTTATTACAAGTAAATAATAATAATGATAAAAACTTTCATAAAGTCATGTTATATTTATAACAAAATAAAGTGAACAAAATAAAATAATTAACACATAACATATATAATTATTTTTGTAATATTTGTTCATTAACAGAATTATTGGATAAGAGTACAATGTTCAATAATTAAAAAATCATCGACCTTCTTTATGAAAAACTAAAATATATAACAAGGCAAAACTTACGGAAAAAACCACAAGAAGAAAAGGCTTGAAAGAAATGTCGCTGTAAGCTGAGGACATGGATGAATATCTTTAGCTTCTTCTACATTTCTAACCAAACTTGTAGTCCCAGCATTACTTGTAGCTTTATCCGTAGACAAATTACAACTATTAACACCATCATTACTTGTAACATTTTCATCTTTGGAATATGAATGACTCGCTGTATCAAGCAATCCTTTAGCAGCTTGTTCATTATTTTCTCTTTTCTTTAAACTTTCCGCTACAACATTTCTTGACGAAATACGTCCAGAATCTGACAGTGAAATTCTACGAAAATTTGTTTGAGAAGAGTCAGGAAGATCAGCAAAGAGAACAGATATGAATGAAAGAACAAGCAATACAAATCGCATTAAAAACATCACAGATGAAATCGTAGATCTGAACACACCCTAAAACAGTATAAAGATATAATTGTTAATCAAATGAGCAAGTAATCAAAGTGAGTTATCACTGTCAGCACATATTATTTTATTCATTAATAAAGCACCATCAACATCTCACTGAAATAATCGCTGCTGGAATTGACTCTCAGCAGCCAGTTTGTCTATATTTTGTTTAAGACACAGCAGCAAAAAAAGATTATTTAGTGTAAGAAACTAACATATCATAAGATAAAATACAAGAAATAGATAAAACAAAAATTAATACTTAATAAAAATGTACAACGATTAACGTACAGTAAAGATAATATCAATTACTATATTAATAAAGAAAAACTAAAATTTATCGTACAAAAATGTTTCACAAAGAAATTTCACAATGATGACAGAATGGTTGCCAACATCTGTTTAGGACAATTCCGGACACTATTAATAGGACAACCACGCGTCGAGGGCCAAATGAGCTTAGATAAAACGATTAGGGGATCTGGGGCTCCGCTCCCGCCGCCGGCGATTATCAGAGAATCTGACACAAAATGGAGCCATTTTTTACTATAGCTTTTTTCATTTTTACACATTTTTTTTCAATTGATAAATAATAAGTTTTTTCTGGGGCTCTGTCGGGCGATCGCTTGTCGCCCCTCCCCTATAGAGGGGCGACAAGCGATAACGACATTTGATAACTAAATAATTAATTAAAAATTATAAACTACTAATTCAACAAATTTACAGAAATGTTTACGTTTTAAATTAAAATTCAATTGACCCAGTTGACTAAGTGAAGTCTTTGAATTGTTTGAGAGTTAAGTTGGACAATTTATCTTAATGTTTTAAATATTCTGTTCACTTTTCTAGCTTAAGCAGTAATACATATTGAAAAGCGTAATCTAAAAACTAAGAACATTTTTAAGTACTTAAGCTATATTTAACTTTAACGCACAGTTCGGCTTTGACAAGTTCTGGTCTCATTCTGTTCCCTTATCTGTCCACAAGTTTTTCATGAATGAGAAGACACTTTCAACATTGGCTTTGCTTATACAATGTAGTTTAAAAACATATTGAACAATTTTCTTGAATTTTGTGGCATCACATTTCTAAAAAAGTTAATTTAACGTTTGTTAATATGTCCTTCAGTTTTGGAGTGCATGTTTTAAAATGCAATATTCTATATAAATAAAATATCTCCATCTACTAATTCGCAAATGTGAATGAGCGTCAGCAAGTAGGCTTAATCTGTTATTGTATCCTGCTGTTGCATTTTTAGTGAGTCAGCAGGATAGACGTTGAAAGTGTGCTATGTGTCAATGCAGTATTTATGTAGAATGACATTTACAGTGACAGTGGTAGACTTCAAATGTCCAAGCAACATAAAATTTCACGCTCTGTATTATTTTCTTAATTTTGCTTAAGTTTTAAAAAATTTCAATTATTATTTATTTGAAAGTTATTAAGACAAATCCGCTTTAAACTCACGACCAAAAGAATTTACTTATTGCTCCCAGGCAGTAAAAATAAGTGTTTGATATATAAGTTTTCTATAAAAACTTTCAAAAAGTTTTTTTTACAAGTAAAAAATAGAAAAAAAATCTCATTCCCCAACCCAATCTAACTATATAATAGGCTAACATAAACGACAGATATTACAAATCCTACATCTTATATAATAAGTCAAAATAATAGACTTACATAATATGCATAAATAATGTTAAATATTTATATAATAGACCTACAAAATAGGGTATCCGGACCAGTGGCATAACTATAGTCAAAATGCAACCCGGGCAGCTACCCAACTCGGTATTAATAATAATTTTAAGTTTGAATTTGTAAATTGTGTACAGGGATGTCAAACTTTTTCAGGGTAGAGGTAGGATTAAATTTGATAAAAATTTGTTATGCCATTTCTTTTGCGTCTTTTCATCTAAACTTGTACTAACACTAAATTTTTACATACACATCTTTTTTCCACACTCTATTCAGAGACATTATAATATTACTGATCGGCTTAAAAAATGACTACTTGAGTTTTAATTAGGGGGAAAGGGGCAATTGCTTAAAAGTTACTCAAATACATGTAAAAATAGTTACTTCCTAAAATCTGGGGGGGCAATTTCTACATTTTAAAGCAAATTTTTACGAATTCGAAAATATCAAGTTGGAAACAATAATAACACGAATGACTTTTTACATCTTTTCACATTCACTTATTTTCTTCTACAATTGTATCTCGGTTTTATATCTTATAGTTTCATTATAGCTTCATAATATTACACACCTTTTATGCACACCATACTAAATCTACATTACTAATTCAGTTGTTAGTGCTAGTTGTTACCCGATCAGCCGCTGAGCCCTAAACTTTAAATCCGTGACCCATCAGCCTAGTTATATAATGACATCAATTAGTATAAAAATATTTCTTAGATATGTGTAAATAATGGGGCTTGGAAACAAATTTTTATGTTTTATTTTATGTTGAAGTTGTACGATACGGAGTAACTTTTAAAAACTAGATTTTTTGGGGATGTCCGCTGCAGAGCAGTTAAAAATAAATAAAAAGGGGTTAATGACTATGAGGAGAATCTTTGCAACTTGCTGCTCCTATCTTATACAATTCCTCTCCCCTACTACCTTGTCCTCAAGCCCCAAGTTATCGTGTAATTTTTATGATTTCACAGCAGTTGTTCCCTCGATCCTGATACAGAAATATGTGAAAAAGTAAAAATAAGCAATTTCGTGTAATTAGGGAGCTGACATTTTGTTATAAATATTATTATTCAGCTTTGTTTCTTAAGTCATTTTTGTTATCAATGCAGTTTTATAAATTGTATAATTTTCCAACAGTACGTATTATGATTTAATATACAGCCAATTCTGTTTTTACACGGTCTTTTTTTACTCGGTTTTGATTTAACACTTTAAAATTTCAATCAAATAGCTTTTTAATCGTACTAAATCGAATGAAATCGTGTAAAAACGGAATCAATTTTTTTTTTCTAAACCGTGTTAAATCAAAACCGTATAAAAAAAGATCGTATGAAAACAGAATTGGGTGTAGTTAATTATCCTTGGTAGCTTCAAACATAAAACTAATAACAAAAAACATATAAACTTTAATTAAAAAGGTCGGCACATAATTTTTGAAAGATAACTCTATGCGGCCGTCCAATGGCATAAAAGACAAAAGACAGTGACACCATTTTTACTTCCAGGCGGCACTTTGCCTCATGACTGCTCTACTGCCTAATAAGTCCATCTTACCCCCCACATGTTCATATTCATCTTGCCCAACCAGTGTATTATAGTATAGATGGACATAGAGCACTCCATGTTAAACGTTTCTAAATATATTCGAATTCAGCATATTATAACACAACATTTTAGACAGTTAACAAACAACTTTGCTTCAAAATAAAATTAAAACTTTATTGCCTAGAAAATTGATAAACTTAATTTGTCTAAAAAATGTCAATTTAATTTTAAATCAGCTGTAACTCTTGCTTATTTTGGCAAATGATGCTTATTGTCTAGCTCTGCGCAACCTGGGCAGAATGAAATGCAACCCACGCATTGCCCATAATTGCCGGGGTGTGGTTACGCCACTGATCCAGACAAAATGTACCGAACAAAATGCATTTGGACAAATTGTACCCGGACAAAATGTAGCGGACAAAATGGCATAAGAATTTATAAATTGTTATAAATTAATAAATACGATATATTTTAATTGCAAAATGTTCTGAGTTTTTAGAAATTAAGGTCAGACCCTAGAAATTCAACGTGTTGATAAATATGATAAAATTTATTTGCGAAAATGATTATAAACTAAAGAAATTAAATGATAAAAAAATTGAAACAATTATATATCACTACGTGGTATAATTATACAACAGATGATGAATGAATAAATTTGCCTCTGCTAAATGAATATATATTGACAATTTTAAATTTTTTATAAATAAAGGGCCACCCCAGGAAACAAGAGGGTGTTAGTGTGGTCCAAAAGCATAATAACATATTGCAAAATCATCATGTTTACACTTATTATGAATATTTGATCTCACTAATATATGGTTACTTGGGTTAATATAGCGCTAACACAGTCTTACGAAAATATACAAACTTAATTTGATGTTTGTATGTTTGTATGCAAGATAATAATATAAAGCATTTAAAAAATATATATATTCTGTTAATTGAAACTACACTTTATTTTAGTTTCAATTAATAGAAGTGTGTAATCAACAAACCCTCAAAATTAAAGATCGCAACATGACAATGCTTAGCAGAAACTGTATCAGCCAAAACAAGAATAAAACAGCTGAACTATGAACAGACTTTCTGAATGTATATGCCGTAAGTATTGCAGCAAGAATCTATCACAGAAAACAAAACAATGCATAGAGTTAAAGATCATAGTAAAATAAAGTAATAAAGATCGTAAAAGATAAAATATATATCATAATTATAAGTAGAATATATCATCTTGTCACAAGAAAATGTCATAATGCTGTGGATGCTACATTATCACAAGAAATACACGTAATAGAAGTTATACAATCTAACGAAACCTTGCCGAAGACGATCAGACTGAAATTGTACCTAATGTTCAAGTAACCTAACAAGTATTTATTCTCTCGTCAATACAGTGTAATGAATTTATAACCTGTGCATTGAAGTATAGAAAATGTGCATCACTTAAACAGAATGAAACCGATAAAATAATTGCAAGCAGCAACAAACTGTGACCATAAAATGACTTACATATGTAAAAAACCGAAGACAGCAGTCTAAGTAATCAACAGGATATGATTGCAATAAAGAGTTTTTTCTAAGTTGATGATTTGCATACCAAATAATTTCGAGTATTGAAAGACAGGCCAGAAGAACTGACAGAATCTATAAAAAACAGTATCATATTTTAACAGATAATTGAGCAGCATTTGATACCAAAAACTAATAAATAATTATAATAATATATTGTATAGTCAGAAAAGATAAACATCTCTTTTTAAAAATGGCGTTGTTAACGCCGTTAACATAATTCAGAGTCATTAGCAACGCTATTTAATCAAACATTTTATGGCGTTTCAAGTCGATTGATGAATCTATTGATTCGTTTAACTCATCGGTCCCCATTCATTTTCCTGATCCCAGCTACCCTCTCCCATGCCAAGTCTCGTGCAATCATCCCATCTCGTCGGCCTTGGCTAACCATTTCTCCTGGCAGGCCTCACGCAATGCCCCCATCTAGTCGGCATCGATTAACCCTTTTTCCTGTCAGGCATCCCGCAATCCCCCCATCTCGTCGGTCTCGGCTAACCCTTTTCCCTGCCAGGCCAGATTTTCTTCAGTCCCGCTCCCCCCCCAGGGCTATCCACTTTCGACGTCATTTGTTCATCATCCTGTCCCAATGGGGTCTGATCTACTTCTCTCCTCGATTGTGTCTGATTGTGCCCTCCCCCTACCACCTTCAATCTCATCCCTATTAAGATCACATCGTCTTCCCATGCCCATGATTCAGGCACCTGTACTGTCTGTGGATCAATCTTTAAACTCTTAGATTCAGGCATTCTAAGGAAACATGGGCACGGACATGGACGCCCTCCTTGCACAGGCTCTGGTCAGCCCCCAGGTCAGAGCCCCATTCCCATGTCAGACCTTTCAACTCAATGCACTCTCACTCCCTCATCATCTACCTGTAATGATTTCTCTGCACTCGCCCTCAATAGACCCACTCTTAAACGTATCCCTCGCGATGTTTGTCGGAATGCCGTCATCAAGTTAGACAGAGATCTACGTGCTTTACTTGCAGCTTCATCTTCCCTGGATTGCTGGCAAGGAGTTTTTGAGTTTGCTGTTTGTCTCTCAACCCCGTTATGAGGTAGAAAATAGAACAGTTTGCATCACAACAGTTTACAAATTACTCGCATCGCTGGCGAACTAGCCCCTAAAAGTACCCTTCATCTCATAAGCGCCCTTCTCACTAATCTGTTAACAGAAATGTTCAGGACCCATTGGAAAAGCATCATGCATCCGACAAATTACAAGAGGGTGATATTCAAGAAGCAGCTCGATTACTGTGCTCAGGAAACCCTTGCCCCTCTGAATAATACCAACATACAGGCCCTCCAATCCAAACACCCACCAACTCCAGTTGACTGAAGAATCCAACCTTCATCAAGCGCTCTCGCAATGACTGTCTCAGTCATGTGACCGGATTGAAGATCTAACATCTGCAGGTGATGCAGATGTTAGATCTTCAATCCGGTCCTTTGCGCTTGGTTCTGCCAGTGGGATAGACAGGATGAGACGTCAGCAATTGAAAGAAATTACTGATGATTGGGTGGGAAGTGGCCTGTCAGAGTCATTGACAGGATTTGCTAATCTTGTTCTTGATAGCGGTGTTCCATTGGCCCAGTCTTCTTTGGTGCTTCTCTCTTGCCCTTTGCAAGAAAAGATTCATCCAATAGCTGTTGAACTCACTTTATGCCATCTTGTTGCCAAACTTGCCAACTCTCGAGCATTAGAGACTTGCGGTGGGTACTTGCTCCACAACAACTTGGAGTTACAAATTATATAAGCAGAATGAACGAAGAAAGTGCATTCGTAAAATTAGATTTCTCAAATGTTTTTAATTCAATTAGTCGTTCGTCAGAATCTTAGAAGTCATGACAGTATTGCGTCCAGATATCCTCCCCATCGTAATATTCACATATGGTTCTCCCTCAGAATTATGGTTGGGGGCAGATTCTAAAATATCACCAGCTGAAGGGATTCAACAGGGCGACCCTCTTGGTTCTTTACTTTTCTGTATTGCTCTGGATGGTGCTTTAAAGAGTCTAGAAAATGAATTTATCTCAGGCTATTTAAATGATATTGTACTTGGTAAGACTATTGAGCGTCTTGTTTATCATATTCATAAACTTGAAACAGCTGCTCAGAGTATTGGTTTCACACTCAACCATTCAAGAGGGAAATTTTTGGCCCCTCAAAATTCACCAAATCTGCTCCATGCTTCCTGTCTTGGTTAATAGACAACTTGATGCATAAATACAGAATGCTCTTGCCTGCATAATCAACTTAAGACTGGATAACCAAGCCAGGATAGTCTACTCTTCCAGTGCTGTGTGGAGGTAATGGTGTGCGTAGATCGACAGATATAGCGCCATCTGCATTTCTGTCGTCAATGGCATCAGCGCATGAATTAATGCTGTGCCTTCTACCATCATGGGCCAGAGATCAAGAAGATCCTCTCATCAGCTTTGCTCTTACTCTCTTACTCGCTCTCTTACTCTCTTTACAGCTCTTACTCGTTGGCATTCAATGGGTCCCCCATCTGGAATCAAAAGTCACTGATAGAAAAAGAGGGATGAGGGAATTTCTTTAATAAAAATCAGAAATGTAATAAAAGAAGCTCATGTTCCCACTCAAGCAGCCTATTAGCGAGTACTGATGAGGATTCAGGATCCTGGCTGCATACCTTGCCCTTTAATTCCCTAGGCCTGAGTCTGACAAATGGTGAGCTTCATATGGCGATGGGGCTCCGGCTTAGTGATCCTCTTGCGCACAATGTTATCAGGGGAGTACATTTTTGCACCAATAGCAATAGAGACTCTGGGATCTTGGGGGCCCAGTGCTCTTGAAATATGCGCGAACATTGGAGGTAGTATCTCAAGAATCTCAGGTTACCTCAAAGCAATCTCATATCTGAGGCAAAGACTGGACATTGTCATTCAACCCAGCAATGCTTTGGCAGTGATGAGGACATTACCAGCGGGGTATGCCCAGTCTTATCTGAAGATTTCTGACAGACTGTAATGTTGTTATGAAATTATAAACTATTGTATTATAATAAAAATTTAATATCTAATTTAATATTATAACAGTTTAGAATATTATAAAGAAAAGTAAACTCAATGTTTATTCAACAAAAAAATCGTTGTACAAAAATTCTTACAAATTATTTAATAATGGTTATATGAGAAGTAAATAATTACTGACAATAATAACTGTTTTAACTGGTAATTTTATGAATAATTTCATAAACTTATCGTAACAATTATCAGAAGAATTACAATCAGATATGCCACTATAAATATCATTCCAATCAATATTAGCAAGAGCTAAATTAAAATCATTAATAGACTCTCTACCGTAAACTCTTTTATAATAGATATTATTAGATGTAACTCTTTTTATTTCTAATTCAACATGTAAAGTTACAGGTAAATGATATATCACAGTATACAATTGTACAAAAAGTATGAATTCAATACGTATTTTCCATTAAGATCTGTTAGGCGTATGAAGGCTAATGCTCCGAGATGTGAGTAGATAACAAAAGAGTTTATCAAATTGTGTAGAAAAAAGTTGAATCTTTATAAGAAATTTAAAAGAAATTCAACATTAGAAAATAAAAAAATATATATCTCTTATCGCAATAAACTTAAAACCCAACTTAAAAAAGCTGAAAAAGATTACTATAGACTGAAATTTAAGTTATATGAAAGCAATCTTATGCAAACTTGGAAAGTAATTAATACTGTATTAAATAAGAAGAAAGTAAATTTGACCAGCAATTCAAGTGGTTTTGTTTTTCAAAATTCACTCTACTGATCCATCTGTTATTGTCAAACACTTTAATAAGCATTTTGTTAATATTGGTAATAATTTGCTGCTGCAATACCTATATCAAATGATGATTTTTCTGTTTTTCTTGATAAAAATGTAAATATGTTAGACTTGTTTGTTATATATTTAACAGATGAAACTGAGATTGTTCAAAATTTAAATGACATTGTTAGCTGTGAGGTTGATTGCATAACTATAAATATAATAATGCAATGCATTGATAAAATTTCTAAGCCAATTTCAAAAATAATAAATTGTTCCTTTAGAACAGGGCGCATCCCAGATGCTATAAAAATTGCAAAAGTATGACCTGTACATAAAGGCAATGAAGACAATATCTTTTTGAATTATCGGCCTATCTCAGTTTTACCTTGTCTTTCTAAAAT
>JAQIXG010006667.1:0-10095 GCA_034700105.1 Oconnorella tubifera
AAACGTTTGGCCACATTATCAAGCTAGAATTGAAATGTATTCAATGCGTTAAACGTATTTTAAATACTTATTATATAATACAAATGCGATACATAGTATTTTATTCGTATATATTCGTATATTTAGGTTGGTGAACGAATACGGGTTATATTAGACTGTGAAGATAATACGTTAGCATTTGAAAAGAATTACGAATTTTTAGGTACGTAATGACTTTATTTTAAGTAACGTTAATTGTTATATGTTAAGATAGTATTCATTTATACGTTTGTAAGGTTTTAATTGATAACTCGTTTTGAATGTATTAAATTCAGTTTAAAGTTTGGATTATTGTATTATAGGAAAGATATCTAGGATTTAGCTGTTAATTTAAGCGTCTTACTAAAGGGTGCAGCAAGTTAAGTTTAACGTCTGGATTATTGTATTATATGAACAACATCTCAGATGTAGCTGTCAATTTAAGTGTCTTACTAAAGGGTGCAACATGTTATCGAAAATAGTGAGTATTCATTGGAATCGAACCTGGCTCCATTGCATCCAAGTTTGGCACTTAACTACTCTGTACTCTGTCTCCACTACCTTGACGATTAGTGTTAGGATTAGAGTTATGGGTTAGGATTGTGGTTAGAATTAGGTTTGGGTATACCGCAAAATATTTGAAGTAACAAATTGTCGATATACTAAAAAACAATGAACTATTGTTTTTAATTATTAATCAATGAATTATTAAATGGATTTGTGTGAATTAGAAGTGAATATATGGACTTTCATTGAAAGTTAATTATATTAGAAAGTATGTTATATATATAAAATGTTATATATATATCTGTATGTTACGTATCAAATGTATATTTTTATATTTCTCGCAGGGGTTGCATTCCGAGGTCTCCCTGACGTTAAACTCTATCCCTCAGTGTCGGCCGTCTACGGTAACACGGAAGTGTCGATGGTATATTTAGGACATCCTTTAGACGGATGAACCTGGACTTTGGCGAGAGATGAGTGTGATTAGGAAATTGTGCTGATGTCGCAGTCGAATGATAATTAATCCGTGATGTATCAAAGCAAGATAGATATAGCGATATAGCGATAGATATGTATAAGAGTGTAGATAGATATCATGATATGGCGATAGATAAGTATCAGAGTGTGGAGTATCAATTGAGACACGTCGAGGAAGATATGATATAAATAAAGGAACAGTAGCAGGGTAATGCAAGCGGTCATTTTTCAGGAAGTTTTACTAATTTTGCTTAAATTCTTTTATGGTTGTTTGGTTAAATTGCGTACAGACAGAGATTTTAAATGAAAAAAAGGAATGCGTACGATTTTTTAAAGAATAGTATGAAAGCAGCGAAATAAGTAGAGTTTTCTGGTCATTTTTTTATGGAATTCTGGTCAAATCTGTGCAGGAGTAATAGTGATACGAGATTATAGCTCGATCGATAATTATTCAGTGTTAAGATCACGAATTTACTGGTAAGTAGAGTTTTACCGATTTCACATTTAGCCGATTGTGCCGATTACCGATTGGGAGAACTGCCGCTTGTGCCGATTGTCCTAATAATTGGTCCGATTGTGAATGTTGCTGATTAATCGGTAAAGCCCTACATATAAGTAGTGTTATCAAAGGCTTTGTTGCATTATAAGGCCAAGTGACTGCCTGCCTGCTATTGAAGGAAGGTTGTCTAGAGCTCCATATAATATGCATTCTAATTACACCTTTAATAAAAGTATAATCAGCGCCTTTGGTTATTAAGCTGACCTATGCTTGTGTAGAAAGTTTTATGCCAGTATGAAAATGATTTTTATCGCTTGAGATTCTGGATGATTTTTGAGGGTTTGGGGTACTTTCAGAAATGCTAGAGGAAAACCAGGATAGATAAATTGCAAGGTGTAAGGTTGAAAATGTAACTCTATAAATTTGAGATATAAATTGCAGGGTATATGATCTGTAAATGTAAGCTAAATGCCTATAAATGTAGGCATCTATTTCAAGGTTATAAAGCCCAATAAATGTAAATTATATGCATCTAAATATAAAGTGAGACATATATTGCAAGGTATATGCTCTAAAAATGTAAGTTGCACGCTTATAAATGTGTGGTATAAATTAAAAGGTATATGCTCTATAAATGTAAGATAATTAACTAAAACTGTCTTGTAAGATTTTCAAGGTACAAGGTATAAATTTTACGGTCAAAACGTATTGAGAACTCTAATGCAGTAATGAGAATTTACAAATTCCAGTTTTCCTAATATAGTCTACGATATGAATTTGTGTTTCTCTAATCATGATAATACTGTTGCGTTGTCTTTCTAACTTTGCGTGCTTGTTTTGTGTCTTTAATAACTATGCAGTAAATTAGTCTGCAGCAAGGCATCATTTTTATTAAGCCTCGCCCCGTAGTTCATTAGCTTGTGTCAATCTGAATCAATGTTATTTTGTAGATACTTTAACTTTGTCATTCAACTATTAGGATTAGGGTTAGAAATAGTGATTTCACACATTTATTTTATAGGAGGGGCGGGATTTGTTAAAAACGATGCCTCGTTACAGGTGCATGTAGATGTGAAGATTATTCTTATCTAAACTTAATTGAATCTAAGTTTCAATTGACAGAGATTTTAATTATAGACTACATGATGGTATAATTTAAACACAATTAAAATTTTTTTTTTAAATATCCTCATCATTAATTCTTCAGTTGGCTTTTTAATTCTTTTAACATTTATATATAATGATTGAAAATCATTTAGTGGATTTTGTTGCGAGTGTTCACCATCACTTGAATGACAAGTGTTCACTCATCACTTGGATGACAAGTGTTCACTCATCACTTGGATGACAAAAGTTCACTCATCACTTGGATGACAAGTGTTCACTCTTCACTTAGATGTTAAGTTGTTCACTCTTCACTTAGATGACAAGTGTTCACTCATCACTTAGATGTTGAGTGTTCACTCATCACTTGGATGACAACTGTTCACTCATCACTTAGATATTGAGTGAAGACTCATCACTTGGATGACAAGTGTTTACTCATCACTTAGATATTGAGTGAACACTCGTCATCTACGTGATGAACATTGACATCGTCTTTGACATTGTACTACTGTCCTTGATATTAAGTAATGAAATCATTATTATAGCAACAGGGTGTCCTTCTTTAATCAATTAATAATATGCACATTTCTGATTATGTCAATTATTTGATTATGCTACAAAATTTATTACAATTGATGCATTTGATTATTACATTCAATTACATTTGTATGTTGAGCATTCTACATAGAAAGGCTTCGTGAAATGGCTGTTAATTTATAAAGAGCTTTATTATCTTATCTTTAACCGATATCTATTATCATCAACATTGCTTGTGTGACTAAGACTGAGTTAAATCAATACTACTATTGGTTACGAGTCAACTCGCCTACTGAGAAACGCGCCTGAGAAACTCGTCTACTGAGAAACTCGTCTACTGGTAAACTCGCCTACAGGAAACTCACCTACAAAATCTTGCCTGCTGAGAAACTTTACTTCTGTTGATTTTCTCTCTGCTTTATCATTTGTAAATTAAACTGAATGTATTTTAATTTATTCGTTACTGTCTAACATTTGAATCTAACTTTTTGATAAAATATTCCAAACCTGTCAAAATGGCTCCGATAAATCAGCCTTGACTATTAATTCTTATTGTTAGGGTTCGGGTACGGTTTAGAGTTAGGATGGAGTTAGGATTAGTGTTAGGGATAAGTTTAGGGTTAGTGTTAGTAAATAATTGTATTGTTTGATTAATGTGTTTGGTGCCATTTTGTTATGGTACCATTTCAAAGATATATAATTTAATATTCTAAATGTTTGAATTAGTAGGCGAGTTGACTTGATGCACTATTATGTGGTGCAATGATGCACGCTATTATATGTATAATTTATTGTTACTGTTAATAATGACTTGTATTATAATGACTTTGTTTTATAATGAAAATAGTTATTTATATTTATTTGCATTACTATATATTATTACTGAAATATTACTTCTATTCATGGTAGCATGACAGAATGGTCCAAAATACATTAACCCTACAATATTGCCCTGTGTTTTCATTCAGTAAACACAGAGCAAAGGGTAAACGTAACCCAAACCTACCCGACACTTAACCCTAATCATAGCAGTAACCTAACTCCAACCCTAAACCTAAAAATGAACAGTTGTGGTCGATTTGTCCCGGGTTGATTTGACCAATCGCTGTTATTCATTATTTTCTTAGAGTCCCTTTTGAGAACAAAACTCAAGTTTTATACATTGCCTTGTTATTACAAATAAAAAAATTATGCACTGCACTATTTTATGAGTGCATTCATTACTCTGTATATCCAGTACATCCAATGTGCACTAAATATGCATGTATAAATACCAGACAGTTTAAATTTACAAAATATGTAAAATTGATTGTATTTAAAATACAGTTTATATATATAATTAACAAATAAAACTGGATAGTGCAATAAAGGGTTAGAATTAGGGCTAGAGTTCCGCTTCTCTAGTTATAATGGAAGAGACACAAGTGAAACAAAATTTAGGTTATATAATTTCTTTCTTAATGTCACATCAGCACAGTGGCTAATTTGTGTACAGATATAAAGTGACTATTAAGTTCTAAATAAACTTTTTTATTTGAGAATGACAGGGCATTAAAATGACTATTATAAAAAAATTAATAATCATTATAAAATATGTTGGCCGGGCTTAGGCCCATTTTCACAGTAATATACTTAACTTATAACTAACTTAACAAACACTTTGAAACTAACATAATGATAATTATTATTCATAAATTAATAACGTCAATACTTAACTAAACGACTACCGTAAAAGTATATTCTTTTAGGTCCAAGTTTCAGTAACTGTTTCATAGTTTTGAAAAGTCTCAATTTTTAACGGAATAAAACTTTAAATATTGATATTTTTAATTACAAAACAATAAGTTCAGTTCTAATCTCGCAGTAGGTCTATAGTTACACTGAGAGAATAGTAATACAGAATAATGAAATAATAATAAAATTATTTACCATTAAATTAAATTAAAACTTATAATTATTATAATTAAATTAATTATTATCATTCAATAATAATTATATTTCTCTGTATCACATAGGTTCTATCGAAACTGATTAAATCCAAAAACTAAAATAATTTAAAAGATTATATACATTTCACGTCATGGATTACCATATTGCACAACACGTATCTAAAATATAGCTATCAATTTAAGCGCCTTACTAAAGGGTTACTCAATATAGTAAGCTTTCACGCGAATCAAACCCGGGCCTGTTGCGTCCGAGTCCGGTACTCTATCGAATCAAAAAAATCAAAAAATAAAGCTCATTGAGAATTATATGTATTCTATAGGCTACATTGTTATAATAATAAAAGACTATTTGAAAAGCTTTTCATTTTATAGGCTTATCAAGTCAGTTAAGTTTAAATCTAAACAAATTTTAAAGGGAAGCACTGATCAAAGGTTCAACTCATCTAAGACTTTTGGTCTGCGACAATTTCTGCCAACATATGGTCTAACCTAACTCTAACCCTTAAAATAAACCTAACCCTAGCCTTAACTCTAACAATACCTTAACTCTAACCCTAACCCTAATGTTGCAGTAGACCAAATGTCGGTGGATCGAATATTGGTAGATGTAGTGTCGTAGACCAAAATTGTCCGTAGATGAATTCTCATGACCACCTGATCCAACAATCTTATAGAGGTAGCCTCTAATATAGTCTCTTTCATAATCGCTATCCAGCGAATGTGAAATGATATAAATAAAAAGATCTTTGAAATAGATAAGTACTTGAAGAACTATTTATAATTATCAGTACCTCGATAAAACGGTCTCAAATATATGAACCCAATGAAAGAGGCCTGTCCATTCATTTAATAACCCTGACCCATTCCAATCCTAAACTTAACCCTCGCCGTAACTACAATACTAAGCATTACCCATGTCTTAACCTTAAACCTAACCCTTAAGATTAATAGATGGGGTCAATTGATGGGGCTTAAGATTAATAGATGGGTCAATTTGTCAGGGCCGTAATAATATTATCATATTATGCATTATCCTGTATATGATGATAATAGAGAACAAAATCAGAAAATGTAAATTATTTAAATTAAAACTTAAATTAAAAATTAAAAGCAATATTAGATAAGATGGTTTCTCATCTTATACAATGAATTAAGTGTTGGCCAAAACTAATAAACGCATATTTGACGTCACATCAGCACAAAAGAATGATAATCTATCAGTTCATTGATGAATTATTAAAAAGGAAAACAAAAGGAAGGGAAGAGAGAATAAGAAAGAAGAATCACAGTCATAACGGAGCGGGTTAACAACAGGCTAGCATGCAGGTATAACAATATCAGATTATAAATTATTGGCAATTTAACCTATATTAAGTTTAAATTAAAAGGAAATTATAAGAATTAGAAAAAAACAATTTTTAGCTACAATGATAATGTATTACGTCGTTTGAATAAGATTTGTTAAGATTTTATCGTAAGTTGAACAGATTAAAAGAGACTAAATGTACGATTAAATTCTATGATCAATGCAGGATCAAACTTCATAATCAATGCACGGCACTTCAAAACAGTAGGATCCATGAATGATCAAACACTGTGATCAATGCATGTTCCAAAACTATTCCAATGCACGATCAAACTGCGATATGAATGCACGATCAAACTCCATGACCAATGCGTGATCAGATTCTCATAAGAATCACTTTTTCAACGTAAGAACTGACGAACTTGTTCACTTTCTTGTCAGTGATTTCACTCAGTCGTGAGCCTGTGATCTACAGAATAAAACACTATTACGTTATCCCTCAATGAGCTTATCATCTTGGTACCATGACAAAATAACCCCAAATACAGAAACCCACAAAAAAAACGACAACGTATATACCCCACAAAATGGCCCCATCAATCCATTTAATAATCATAACCCTGACTAAGCCCAAAACGTAACCCTAACCCTAACACTAACTGTATCGTCAATCCTAATCCTAAGAAATCAGGAGTTCGAGCCGTTTTGAGAGGTCAAGTATGTAATATTCTTTAGCCTTTAACACTAGATCCAATTAAATAAATTAAATCCTAAATTAACTCTCATAGACACAGTCATAGCAGGTCATTTCAATATCTGCCATTTCAGTATACAAAAAATACAGTCAATACAAATACGTTAAATATATTTTTTATAGTAACACAAAATAGTGTCTCGCATTAATAATAATTAATAATGTTAATTAATATATTAATAATATTAATAATTAATAATAATAATTAAAAATATCGTAGTATTAACGAAAATTCGTAGATTTTGCATCAACTAGTTACGTATTTAATGAACTAAAACATTCAAGCAATTATCGTAAAATGCCGCCAAATATGTCAAAAGAATTGCAAGCTTGTACACACCTTGGCAATAGCCTTTCTCATAACGACCTTGTATTCTTGTGATGTAATCTTTCCGTTGTGATAAAAAGGCTTCAAAGCATTTCTTGATAAAACTATCACTCGCTCCTCTATTATCTTTGCATCAACTACCTGTTTTTGCAATTCACAAATCATAATAATTCGAAAAATATATTAAGTTCAATTAATTAATTAATTAATTAAGTATCAATTTGTAAAGAAACTTAAAAATGATTGAAATTAAGAAAAGAAAATTAACACCTAATTTCATGGATTACCATATTATAATAAACGATGTCTGAAACGCAGCTGTCAATTTAAGCGTCTTACTAAAGGGTGCAGCAAGTTTGATATTTTAAATTAAAAAAAATCAAATATATTTAAAATAGTGATTATTGAACAAAACAGTGGCCCAACTAGACGGAGAAAACTCCAAGATTTTAAATATCAAATAGAAGAAAAAAAATATAAATAAAAGCAAACATATCAAAATTAAATTGCTATAAAATGTTTATCACAAAATCGCTCTTAAATACCTTTTCTTCTTCTTCTTCCACAACCACCCCCTCCTTCTCACATTTACCCAATTCATTTTTAACCCCACTACCCCCTTCAACTAACCCCCCAGTCCCTTCACTACCCTTCCCCCCACCCACGTTATCTTCCACCACACACGTCTTAATCTGACTACCTTCTTCTATCAGCTCCGCCTGGATCGACAACAAGACAGCCACCATTTCCGTATCTTCCTCAATCTTCACACACAACTCTCTCTCCTTCTCCGTCTTTTTCTTCAACTCAGCTAATTGTCGGCTCAAAGCGGCTCTTTCCGTCTCCGACATCGGCTTAACGGCTGACCCGTTCGGCATTTCCACTGATCTCAAACTGGAAACGATAGCGGAAGGATCGTCGAGAAAAGTAGGCGGAAAAAAATTTAAATTATCGGCAAAATTAAGCGAAGAAATGCTATCAGTGCAAAGCGGTATCGCGGATAATTGCAATTCATTCGTCGTGGAATCTTTAACGCGATTTGAACGCGAGTTTTTAAAATCAGACGTCCTGCTAGTGTCTCCACCGATTCCCTTCGAACAATCCGAATTCAGACAATCTAATTGTCCGTGATTCGACAATGATAAGGTTTTACTAAATTTTTGTAAGTTTGTCGTTATATCCGGACCCGTATGAATATCAGATTTAGAAAAATTCTCAGTTCTTGAGACAATATCTCGGAGAAAACTAACCGGATCATCAGCGAAACCGTCCAACGAATTTCCGCTATTTACAAACGTCATCAAAGCTTGCATTGCCTTCGTAACATCAAATTCCGAAGTCAATGAATCACCATCCATTAAGCGCGTTGACCGCACTGCATTGTTCATTGACTGTCCAGTCAGTTGATCACTAAATGATTGATCGCTTGGTATATAATTGCGAGAAATTGAACTAACTGCGTTACTCTCTAAAAGCAAAGATTTTGATCTCGCGTCAAAAATTGTCGATTTTTTACCCTCAAGATCTGAACTTAGATTTGTTTGCAAACTTTTCCTAATTTCTTTCCCCCGTGAAATCTGGTCGGTTTGTCTCGAATCGGCCATCGAACTGACTACGTCAAATTGACGAAGAAGACGTTCAAAGATACTTTTGATGTCGGCGGTTTTGTCAGGCGTTGTTCCTTTAATGATGTCATCCTTATGACGATCCGTCAACTGACGGATCTGTTCTAGTAGTAAGGAAGAAGGGGAACAAACGCTCGGAACAGGGGAACAATGCTTCGATGTGGTGGTAGTAGTATGGGGTTGCCTGAAAGAACAAAAAGTTTAAAATTTCAATGAATAAGTCGTGTGATGCAATAAAATGACAACCAAAAATCATTTCCAACCGAACAAAAAAAGGATGTCACGCAGCGGATAGTGAAAAGCTCCTGGAAACATTTTTTACTTTTTTCAAAATAATTTTGTCTGCAATCAATATACCATTATTTAAACTGTTTAGAAACTGGTCTGATCATTCATCTTCAATCTTTTATATATAAACTATTTAAGTGTACTTATTCTGTATCCTTTATGTGGATCATGCACACTAGTCATTTCAGTGAAACGCGAACATTTTTCTATTTATAAATACTTACAAAAACTACGATATTATTATTATATTTTATTAACCAATCATATTGCTGCTACATACTCAAAGCTTCTCCGATTGGTCGGCGAGTCTTCAGTCCACGTATCGTCTTCTTCCATTGGCTGGCCGGGTGAAACTACTTCCTGTTCCCCTGCGAGGGAATCAGGCCTTTCTAATCCCAACGGATCTTTTACATCGATTCGAAGCCATTCAGAAGATGGTGCTAGTGATAAAATAAAATACATTTTAAGTCTTTAATTATTAAAGACTTATTTTTTGTATATTTTAAATTACATATAATATAAAAATTATATTATATATAATATAAACATATAATATATATTATTTTGTTTGTATTAAAGTTTAATACAAACAAAATAATATATATTATATGTTTATATTATATATAATATAATTTTGATATTATATGTAATATAAAATATACAAAGAATATAATAAAATTAATATACTTGAAAAATATTA
>JAQIXG010006668.1:0-10095 GCA_034700105.1 Oconnorella tubifera
ACCTAAACCTGACTCCAACCTAAACCTGACTCCAACCTAAACCTGACTCCAACCTAAACCTGACTCCAACCTAAACCCTAACATTCTTTGAATGCTTTTTTTCCAAGTGCGCTATTTTCATATCCGCTTTGTTTCTAGTAACAAACACGCTTACACTTGCATTGATAAGCCAAAGAGCAAAGTGTTTCATATACGTAATATCTTCATATACTTTCTGTAAACTTTAATATATTCAGTCATTTAGTTAAACTCAACTCAATATATTAGGTTACATATAACCTAACATATTCAGTCATTTAATTCAAATCAAAAATATATCACTATATGATTGAATAATAATTCTTGCATAACTCTATATATATGCTGATTCCTAAATATCTATTGAATAATTAATTTGAAGGAATGATTCGTGGTATACACATGGTACCAAATGTAAACTTCTGTCAAAAGATATCAAGAATGTAATAAATAAAACAACATATATATATTCCAAGCAACAAAGTCTAGAGAGTGAAGTACCTTAGCATCTACATCTCCTATCTCTACACCACCCTCGTGATGAAACAAGATCGTGTCACCACTGCGGTGAGAATAGATACATGTGTAGAACTCTTCTGTCTGAAACAACAAACTTTTTCAGCTATAAACTAACAACTCACGAATTATGCCTGAAAGATAAGTGAAAAATTCTCATTTCCAACTAATCACATTTTAGTTTCCAAAGATATGTACAACATATAAAATATACAAAACATTGCACGATAATGAAAATATAAAACTTATAAATATGAAAGAATCTTGTTAATTTAAACAAAGATTCAGAAATTAGAAATAACTAATAATATCAATCAATCACTGCTGCTCATGTTTCAAAGATACAAGTTAGTAATACGTTTCAATAAAGAATTAGACTTATAATCATCCAACACCCTATCACAAACATCAATATATTCCAAATATAGATATTCTTAAAGGGATAAAATGTTTGAATCCACATTAAAACTCAAAGATTGTATCTGTAATTGTAAAGATTGTTTAGTTTTTTTGTTTATCTATTGATTAACTAGAACAGCTGATAGTTTAGATCGATTGATTCATGGATGAATTGATTCAAGGATGAATTGATTCATGGAAGAATTGATCCATGGATGAATTGATTCATAAATTAATTCTGTGCAGCATTTAAAAATATCTAACTTTATAACAAAATTACTACTCTTACAGATTTACTGTTGCAGATCAGACAGAAATTAAATAATTATCTTCCACTAAACACAACATCTAATATCTATGCATTTATCACAAAATATTCCCACTATCAAAATACTAACACAATAAAACTAGAGATTAGCATGAAAGCTTCAAAAATCTGCTTACAAGAAATTTTACTAATTAATTACATTATTTATATCCATTAATATAAGCATCAACCGATTCATAAAATTATTTTTAAGCTAGAAAATAATGTTTATATTAACAAAAAGTAGATTTAAATGAGTCAATTACATGAAAGACCTCAAGAGATCGGTGAATGATTACCTGTTGATGAGATATAAAAGGTTCAATTATAAACTTCTTAAGTCTTCCAACAGCGTTGCCGACCTGTAGCAAATGAATAAATAAATATCTTCTAATTTAAATAATTCATATTAAATTTATTCATAAAACATTAAGTACAGTAACAAGTTCGCCAGCATATAAACAACCAGTTAATATTTATATGCGGATGCAAAAGAACTAAATATGTAAAAACAACTAAACAAATATGGTCCAAATTTGCATGCTTATTATTAAATATCACAACATGGTCAAACATTTATTAAGCCATAAAAAATATAAGTACATTTAAATCATCCTACAATATTATGCAAATATTGAAATAGAACACTAAATGGATCATGTAGCATAATATAATGCGAGTTGATCATTCCAGTCGGAGATTGCGCAGAGTACAGAAACTGAGTACATATAAAATAGCCAAGAGCGTAGAAGAGAAAGATTGTCATCTTGTGCAGCCGAGCGCATAATCAATACAAGAACCAATCAATGCTACGAGAGACTGAAGAATTGAAGACCAGCAAGAAATGCTTGTAGTAAGTAGCGAGCTGCAGACTTTGAGGCGATTAGGTTATGTAGGCTATTTAGGGGCATGATTTAGCCAATTAATCAAACAACTACTCATAATATAAACTTGTGAATATCATGTAGGCCTACAGGATTAATGCATTCATTCATAAACTGTAGGAGAGATACTTCATTAAATTAGACCCAGAAGAACTTCAACAGATACCAAAAAGTAAATAATAAAATCTGACATTAAATTTTACAGACATCATATTATTGCAAATTTTATTTTTAACTGAAACCATCCAGAATAATGTTCAGTCATAAATCCTTCAATGAATAACATATTCAGGCAAAATCAACATAGAATTAATAGATAAGATAAATAAAACTACATATATTTATATAAAAATATTGATACAATAAGTACTACTAAATTATACTAATAAATTATTATTCTGTTTGGTATATTATGAATAAATTCAGCATTAAAATTTTCATCCATCCAAACTGCATTTGTTATAATATAAACCAATGGTAAGTTAAGAAAAATTGCCGCTAAAAGCGACACATAGTAAAATCAATATAATTCAGCAATGTCAAAATCAAAACAAAGGGTTGATAAGATCCTTACTGCAAGTTTCTTGACTCTGACATTAGACAAAATACATTTGGGGCATTTGCAAGTAGCTGAAGACCGAGACAAGCAGCCACAAATCATTGATCCGCTAGTGACACAGTCAGTATCAACTCTACTTTCATTCAATGTATTATATGCATGTATTACATACAGTGATACAAGCCTCCACTTATTCAATACAGTAAATGAACACAGTTTGAAGATATCGCCAGCTCAATGAAGGAGATTATTGAGACTGCATGCTACCATTACACGGTCAATAAACTGAGCAATCGAGTGAGAACAATTGACAGATCACAGAATTACAGATAGCTAAGCATTAAATGCAATGCTGATTAATTTTAATTGCATCTTCTTAAATCATTAATAACAATGAATAATTGATTATTAATGGTTAACATTTTTAATCAAATTCTTGTAGTTAATATTGAATATTCCAAAAAATCACTGGTTAATATAAACTTCAAACAATGACAAATACTGATATCATAAAACTTCACATTACTACATATGATAAAACAATAGATCAAGACCAGACAGAGAAGAGAACCTGGTCATTAACACAATAAACAAATGGCTAATATAATAACTGAAAAATTAACTCAAGTTGAACTATGACTTCTCTATTGAGACAAAGTTGCATAAATAACAAATATAAATTGCTTCAAAATTTTATGCATCACATGATTTTTTAACATTCCATTCGTTCATTGTTTATTAAATTATTAATTTTATAGTGTTAGAAACAAATAAACAGTTTCTTTAAATAAATAAATAAAATAAATAAAGATAAAACTTCTCTAATAATTCTAATCCTATTATTTATTAATAAAACAATAATACCATATATATTTATATATTATGTAATACATAATATTAACTTCTTACATATATTTACATATTTTATTATAAAAACTTGTTCTTATTTTGTTCTTGTTTAATGTCACATCAGCACAGAAAGATTGTTTAGTTTTGTGATCTTGGTTTGTATAAATTGAGCAACTAGAGTGAATACTCAAATTTTAAACAGTAGGTTATGTCAATGAACTTTTTAAAAGTTAATTAAAGCTTTATGTATATAGAAATGCTATATACTGTAAATATCATCTGTTTCTCTTAATGAAACAATTCTAACAATTCATGATCTCCTGATGATCTCAAGTTTAGTTAAATTATAATTTAAAGCTTTTTCATAGAAACTTCATAACTTTGAGCACAATGATATATCAGAGTGAAATTTTAGTCAAATATCATTAAATACTAATCAAAACTTAAGAAAATATTAACTTTGGCTTACTCATCCTAACTTTACAGCAGGATTCTTTATTGGCATACCGTGCATATTGTTCAAGGCGCTATACTGCAGGTCATCATTTAAGCATAGGTGCTTAATAATTAGGTTATCTATAGATTATATATATCACAATCATGAAAACAATTTATTTAAAAATACCATATATATGTCAGCATTTAAGAATTTCTCTACATCTTCGTATAGTGAAAGTTACTGAGATAAATTACTGAGTTAAGGAGTGTATCACGAATAATCAATTATAGCTTCTAATAAGTGATCTTTCTATTTGTTTGTTGTTTGTTACATACCATTATAGTCATCAGATTAAAACTATAACTTTACTGCTGCTCCTTTAAAGGTTTGCTAATTAAAAAAAATCAAAACTCTTGGGCATTCAACACTAGAAAATAAATATCTTGCATTTAATTAAACTTTAAACCAATGAAATTGAACACACTATGGCAAACATGCAATCAGTAATATTATACAGGATTCATATTCACTCATTGCTTAATTTGACAGAAACATAAGAGAGATGTTTTCCATGTAGCTGTGATGTTAAACTGAATTGTTTTTACCAGTATGAAGCATATATTCCAAGTACCTTTATATCAGTGTGTAATTTCTCACTGATCCAGCTCTTCACTTCATCTAAGTCCACGTTGACTTTAATCAAACCAAGCTTTCCTCTTCTCTTTATCAACTGATCTGGCTTCACTACCAGTTTCTAGAGACAATAATATTCTTATAGCAGACATAAAAGTATATAAATTAATAATAATAAAAATTTCATTTAAAACCATAAATTTCATTCTTAATTTCCGCAGCCCTATTTAATAATAATAAAAATTTCATTTAAGACCATATTATATTTCATTCATATTTAAAAAAGCGCCATTCTTTGTGAATCAGTTTATAATACATAAATAGTAAACACTAAATGGTCATGTCATACTCTACAAAAATAATATACGCAGGATTTCAAGTCAACCCAGAAAAGGTTATTAAACAAAATCAAGAAACATTGATGTAATAACTTCAAACTAAGTGATACATTATATATCAATCATTATAAACAAATTATAATAACGTATTAATTGAAGCGGTACAAATAAATTGCTGTTAATACTGTTTTAAAACAAAATTTCTGAGCTGTTAATATTTCACAGCTCAGTGGTTGAATTTAACATAAAATTCAAATCGACTAAACTGTTCAATTTGAATTCTAAATTGAACAGTTAGAACAATTAATTTCATCAAATGATTTAGATTGCTCCATCATCATAAATATCTAACAAAGAAACAGATTCAAGAGTCATAAGTCCAATGACACTTCAACTAATGCACTAAATACTCAAAGAAATTCTATGTAATTGAAGTCAATAATCTCATGACTCTGGGCCGAAATTAAAGACACAAAAGTGAACCACACCTGACTCAGTAGCCAAGGATGACTTCCCTGCAGACTTGCCCAGTCAGTGTCAGCTGTCACTTCAGCAAACTTAGCCAGACAGGCGACGCCTTGCTTCAGATATTTGTTCAATAGATTCTTGCCTGTTGCCTCATCAATAGCTTTAGCAGACATCTTAGTACTTTATGCTATGCAATAAAACAAAAACTGATATGATATTAGCACATTCCAGACAAAGATATTCAAATAAATCATGAAATCATCTGGTGATGAGATCTCAGATCATTTCTCATCATTGAATATATGACAAAACAGACTTAATCTAATAATTATAATGGTCAACGCAAGTATTTCTATTCTTACATAGAAGCCTCAAAGAAAATCTATGCTTGCATCTATCTCTCTCTTAAAAAGTGGCAAACTTCAAAAAGTTATATATTTTCAATATAATCCCGACTGAAATCCTAAATTCATTCATGAATTCATATTGGTTAACATATTGGCCAACATTATAACATCGCAACAAGGCATTAACATTACCTTGACGTTAGTATTATTACATATATTTAGTCCAAATTATCGCAATAGCATTTACATTATAGGCAATCTAAACTAATTTATACAATAGAACTAACTCTAATTCAGTCAGGAGAAGTGAATCGCATTTAAATATTTAAAACAATATTTACAAGTGATTCGTAATTGTGATTCTATCTCTTTTAACGGTGAGAGATGTAAGCGTAGTTTTTCCTTGAAGCTTCTATGTCAGTTCGTTTGGTAAATTTAAAAAATGCTTTCACTCCCAAACCACTGGATGGGTTGTGGGATTAATTTTTTTGATCAGAACCATAAACTTAAACATCTTAAATGTTTATTCATATCCGTACTTAATTGAACAATTTATAGAGAAACTAAAATGTATTCTGCAAATTAGTCAATCCCACATTTTGGTATGTTTCAAATAGTGCTACAGCAAGTCTATAGTTACTGAAAGTGGCACACATTCGATTTTGCACCGCATTGAGTTAGGATTAGAGATAGCTTAAGGTTAGGACTCGCATTTAGGTTATAACTAGAGTCAAAATTAGGGTTATTGAAACGCATCACGCGTAGTCTGCAGTTATTTAAAAGAACTTTTATCTGATTTTTATTTTATATATCGTTTCTTTCCCTCCAATTTCTAGGAGCGACAATTAAAGAAACACTGTTTAAAACATAAATTATTTTTAAAAGTGTCCGATGTAGTTTGAATATTGCGATGACATTTGATTTATTAAATTCTTTGTTCTTCTGTAATATTATCTGTAATGTTATTTTTATTCCTAAAACTACACGCGGTGCTTAACCAAATGGGATCCTGAAAACATTGTCTTGATGACAACTAATGAAATATTATCCTCAGTGATCCTTAGCTGCGCTTGTGCACATTTTGAAAATTCCCAAAAATACAAACGCTTACACAAACATCAAATTATTGATGTTGACAAACAATTGATTTTGTAAAATACAAACATCATTTGTAATCTTTTGATTCTTGTAATGGATATAAATTATGGCTATATTTCGGTTTCGCACCTCACCGAGTTAGTGTTAGAGATGGTTTAGGGTTCGAATTTGGGTTTAAATTATAACCAGAATCATGATTAGGGATATATTGAGACGGATCAGACGTATTCTGCAATTAATTTGTAAGAATTTAGCTGACTTTTATTTTTATTTGTAAGCAATCGCCATTTTTATGAGCGATAATTAAAGAAACACTGTACAAAACATAGTAAAAAATTCTTCAAAAATGTCAGATGTAGTTTGAATTTTGCTATAAGACTTGTTTTATGTTATTATATTCCTGGGTCACATTCGGTTCCGCACCTCATGAAGTTTTTAGAATAAAAATAAGACGACATATAAAAGAAATGATGAGGAATATAATAAAACAAGTCTCATCGCGAAATTCAAACTACATCGAACACTTTAAAAAAAATTATGTTTTACACAGTGTTTCTTTAATTATCGCTCATAAAATGGCGATTGTTTACAAATGAAAAATAAAAATTATCAATTTTCTGAAAATAACTGCAAACTACGTCTAATTCGTCTAAATAACCCTAATCATGACTCCAGTTACAATCTAAACCCAAAATCTAACCCTAAACCATCTCTAACGCTAACTAGGTGAGACGCGAAATCGAATGTGAGCCATAATCCTTATCATTTCATATATATGTGTTATTTTTATTCTAAAAACGTCATGTGGTGCGTAACCGAATTCGACCTAAACTATAATATTACTTAAAAATCAACTTATTTTAAACGACATTCTAAATTATCCCACTACAAAGCTTTCATTAAATATTAGACCAAAACTGTCATTAAATATTAGACCAGTACCTCGTAGTAATATAGCGGCTCAAAAACTTCGTATGTGACTATACACTAGTATACAGTATTAAAAACGTTAAACTCAGTCCAATCATACCGTTTATCGTCGCTTCTCGAACACGACCAATAGCAAAGTAAATCCTTTCAACTAGAAATTATTATAAATCCGCGTATATTCAGTAGATTAGTATTATTCAGTATTATTACTATATCGTAAGTCCGCTGATCAATATTACGTCTTCTATCTTATATTATCGCTCAACTGACAGCGAGTAGTTGAATGCTGGCACGTTTAGGCCTACCGTATTATAATCAATCTCTGACAGTACGCGGCATTCGCGTCTCACTCTCGTGTAATCGCTTGACACACGTGCGGAGTGCGGACTGATGAAAATAACCGGTCTAGATTGAATGGACGGTGTACAAGGAAGATTAGCGTCCTTAAAGAATAAACTGAGCCCGCAATTATCCGGAGATCCGCGCTGAGAAATAATTAAGTTTTATTTATCAGAAAAGCTCTCGGTAAACGTCCGTACAAAAATGATTAAATTTTAAATTTAATAATTGACACATTTTTGCTTTGTCGATGAGTCACGGTTTATTATCACCGAAGCTGATAGTCAGCCGAAGAGTTCAATCTCAAATAATTTTTTATTTCCATTTAGTTCGCCAATCGGTTTCAGCTTTTTTTCTTATTTAGGTTTTTATTCTTAATATAGGTCTTTAAACTAAAAATGTTAACTTTAATGTTTTCATTTTTTTATATTTTTAAAACACTTATTAGTCTTCAATAACACCATTTTCGTTCCTGATATTATTAACCATCGAGGAGCTATTTACTTTAAATAAACTTTTGTTATCCTTAAGGAATAGGCCAAGGTGTTCTTGAGGTATAAATACTACATTATAGTCATTGATACTGAATATTATGAAGACAGTTTAATTCTAAGTACTCAATTTTAGCAAATATTTAGTCTAAAGTTTATAATAGCTATAGATAACACTTAAGTAAATTTCAATTTAGTTTTTCTCTTTTATTAAATATCAAATCATGTATAATTTTTAAATTTTGGAGTGTATTTATTTCACAAAGAATCCTGTATCATCATAAATAAATTAGTTGATTATCGCGTCAGGAAAATAAATTAGGCGATAATCATGCCAGGGAATGATCGTTGTAGAACACCAAGTAAAATTGCGACCAACTAGAGATACGTATAATATATACAAGCGCTTAGGCTCACCGCAGTGGCTAGGGCGGAGTTAAAGGTGTGGTTCAGTCATCGAACCACTATACAATCAGGCGATCACGTGAGTGACTGACTCGTCAGCAGCTCTGGGACTTAGTTGGAAATAAGGTCACACGAAATAAAAATTCAATTATTAAGTTAGTAAATTGCAGACAGCAGAATATAATGTTCTGTAATGTTACATAATTTAGTTGTAAGAGTTAGAAGCAAAAGTTATTGTTAGGGTTAGGAAAACAAAACATTAACCTTAATTTTATGGTAAAACATGTGGATAAAATTTAAATACACATGTTAGAAATCCTAATCATCTGACTTATCAAATCTGCAGAGATAAATAACGTTGTTAAAAACTAATTTTCAATTTCAAATATTGCTGTATATATAACTGACATAAAGCGACACATATCTATAATAATAAAAGTATGAGTTTAACTAATACTGTACATGCGAGCTCTTAGACTACATGATCACAAATTATAGACTTTATGCATTTCGAGGAAAAAAACTAATTGTCATTTAATGGTGTATAATATAATGTGAATGAAGTCTAACTCAATTACAGCATTTTTTATAAAGGATGCAGCAAGTCAGCCCAATAAATAGTTTTACGTGTTTTCAACAGAAGCACCCCCAAAAAATACCAATTTTTTGTTTCATGAACTTATTGATTCAGATATTTATACATACTCTCCCTATGCATTGAATTGACGTTAAATGAATGGTTGCAAATGTTATACAAATGCGATGGTATCACCCGGGGCGGCCCGCCTCCCCCCCCGCACCCCCTAGTGACGCCTCTGCCTACAGTATCTAATTCAAAAATACAGTAAAAAATATGACTTGGGCGAATGACTCTAACTCTATCGTCTCACGAGATCCTAACCTTCTAGGTCTACCTCCTTCCTAGGTCTACCTCCTTCCTAGGTCTACCTCCTTCCTGAAGCAACGCTTTCCTTTGGCGGTGCAGCGGGGATATGCGCGGCTGTGCTCTTTTGGGACAGTTTCCAACAATACTTTTTAATTTTTATTTGTTAGCTTCTTTTACCGAATTTTTATT
>JAQIXG010006669.1:0-10092 GCA_034700105.1 Oconnorella tubifera
CCCCTTTCCTGTGTGGCACGTAATATTACGTTTGATTGATATTTTCCGCCAATGTGCGAAACGTAATATTACGTTTTGTATTATTCAGTGCAATCCACGCGCTGTGATGGCCGTAATATTACGTTTAGCGATGTTTTTAATACTGATTCGCTAGATGGCTATACCTGATCATAAAATTTTGATATTTGTTTTATCAAAGACTAAAAATAAGTAAAATATTTACCCGTTACATTGTATCAATGTTAAATAAACATTGATACTTTGAAAACTTTTAGGATTATTTTTCGATTTATTAATTATATATAATTAGGGCCTATATATATTTATATAATTGCATAACTATATTTATATAATTATGTACGTATTTTATTATTTTTTACACATTATATTTTGCACAGTAAATAAATCCACATTAAGCGAAAAAAAAATTGAAAAAAAATTCACAGGAAAGGGAATTTTTTCGCTACAAAAAAATTCACATTTTATTGTAAGACTTGTTTATTTCTAGAAAATAAAAACATTGATGAATTTTAAGCTAAATTTAAATACGCAACTTATTGTAATTTATTTACTCGTATGAAATGAATAAATGCAGTAATTTTTAGAAATTTGATCTAATTACTCGATGTATAGTAATCATTGCAACTTAATAAAATTCCGATGTTTATTTACTTATTTTAGATAGAGGAGGGGGAAGGTGTCAGCACTGCTATAAATCAACTGAGACAAGAAAATGTGAGAATAATAACTCGTTCTTTATTTATAGCAATATCTGTTACATTTTATAAATAAGGTGGTAGAGGTGTGAATATAAACCAGGGGGGTCATTTGGCAGGGGCAGGGAGGGGGGCAGGCCTGCCCCTCCCTGATTATTAAAATGCAGATTTCTGTAAAAATGCAGCAGAAAAATGTCAAAACATTAAAAATGTCATCTTTTTAAGAAAAATAATTCCCCCCCTTGAAAAAGTTGAAAGAACATCGTAATTTAACTCAATTCGTAAGTAAATACAATAATGTTTTTATGTTATTAACCAAATTTATTATAAAAAATAACATTTTATAATAAATGTGGTTAATGGCATTAAATATTAGTTTATTGACATACAATTTGATTTATTTAATTTCATATTTAATTTCACTCATATTGTGTCTATATTTCTATCATTATATAATATTTTAATGCAATAATTTTCATACACAGAGTAGCTTGCAAGAACAGCACTCTGCAGCTAAAGCCAGCCTACTACAACAGCTATCAGAGCTGCAGAAATCATCTGATGTATTACATCAGCAGCTGCTTGATAGCAGATCGCAGCTGGAAGCAGCTGGAGAGAGATGCATGAGCTTGGACAAAACAGCTGCGGAGAGATTGGAGAGAATTGAAGAGATACAGGGAAAGTTGACACAGACTGAGAAAGATATTAAAATTAAGGTAAGAATGATATATTAGTTTTGCGACAATTTGTCTACTGACTTTTTGTCTCTGATATTTATATACAGACATTTGTTTATTGGCATTTGATCTACTCAATCTACCCAAATCCTAACTGTAATCCTAATGCTAACACTAACCCTAATTACTTATATCAAATGGCAGTAGATTAAATTTCTGTAGATGAATTGTCATTGACTAAGAGTCTGTGGATGAATTATCGTGATACTGGTTACACTAAATAATTTTTTCGTATATGCTTTGATTTACTTGTTGTATACCTATGGCTTCTGCTAATTGATATAAATTAAATGAAAACAACAATTCATTGTTATTTTATTTATTTACAAGACAATTTGCTGTTTTGCTGATATTATTTTAGAATTAATATTATTAATAATAACAATATTCGACCACGAGATTTCAACCAAGAAAGACGTAATTCAGAAATTTCGCCAGAGGCTGTTCTTGGTCCTATTTGTGAGAATGTTCCGTTGCCTTGAAATCACCGAGATTCCATCATTCTTTTGTCTGTGTTCATCAGACATTGCACCAGGTTAACACCAGGGTGACCGAATGTGGACATGGCACAATGGTAGTCATAATATTAATAAGATTGAAACTTTTTACACTTATTGACACATTATTTAACAATGTTGTTTAATATTTTTTCCTTTTTCTTATTTTAATCAAACTTTAATGAATTTTTTGCTATTATATATTTGATTAAAATCTTTGATTGCATTATATAGTCAGAGCAGTTACTAGAAATAGAAGAAGCCAAGAATGTACTGCAAGCAGATTTAAACAATCAACTGATGACGACTAGGAATTCACTCACTGAGAAAACTAAAGAAATGTCTAAAATACAAGAAAATCTTAATGAGGTTAGTTGGATTGTTTTGCTATCATAACCCTAACCCTAATTCTAGTTATTCGTATAAACTATGCTAATAAGAATTAAGGTTTTTGCATATGCATTAGAAGTGAGTTAAATTACAATGATTTTTTGAGATAACAAGGATAAATCTAATTCAATTGATCCTGATTCAATGCAAAATATTTGGTTTTAAAAAGCTTTTCATTCTTCAGTTTAAACAAAGTTTAATTAGAATTAAAAATCCAATTAAAACTTTGAATGACAGTACAAACCTGTTTAAACTTTAGCAAATTAAATTTTGTTTAAAGTGAAGAAAGACAGTTTAAACAATTTTTAAATGAGTATTGCAAATAAAAATTTAGTTGACAGAATGTAACAGATTAAAAATAGAAATTTAGTTTTATAGCCTAGAAAAGCATAGAATTGAAAATGAATCAATATTTCTTTTAGAGTTTTGCTAAATTGAATGAAATGAAGAACAAGAATGAGAAATTGGAAGAAAATTTAAAAGTTTCGGCAGAGAAATATGATGGGCAGAAAAAGAAGAATGTAGCCATGGATACGGAGCTAAAAGAAAAAGTTTGTTAATTTAGCAGAAAATAATTATGTAAATAAATATTATTTAATTGATAGATTATTAAATTTTATTCAGATTTATGGAGTCTTAATTTTTTTGTTAAGTATTAACTTGTTTTTTGAATGAATGGATGAATGAGGACATGTTTATATGAATGAATGAACGAACGAATGAGTGAATGAATGTATGAATGAATGTACGAATGAATGAACAAACGAATGAATGTATGAATGAATTACTAAATGCATTGAATAAACGAATTAATGAAGGGATTACTTTATTAATGGATTGATGATTTAGAATACGATTATATTACAATATAATTATGAACGGCACATTAAAAATATATTATTTAAGTTCATTATGTGACCAAATTATTATTAAATACAAAAATTATTAATTATATTTAATATATTAATATATTAAATTTTAAACTTTTTGTTTTTATCATATCAGACAGTACAGATAGAAAGTCTGAAGGCAAATAAAATAAGCATGCAAACTGAATTGGATGAAAAGTTGAACAGTTTCCAACAAGAACTGAATGAAAAAACAGCAGCGATAGATTCTGTAATGATTTCATTATCTATATATCGCTTTTACTAAGTTAAAATCTAGCTAATGAGTTTAGTTAATGAGTGAATGAACTTAATACATTTATATGTATTATTCATTATAATTAGTAAATAATTAGATAAGCAATTAGGTTAATAATCTCAAGTTATTTAACGTAGCTGAATGTCTAGATGCATTGATAATATTTAATGTTTTTGTTTAAATGAATTACATGTTAATTAGTATTATATTACTGAGTTGATAATAAATACTATTATATTATCAATTATATCTTTCATAGCCATTTGTGTCATTTAAGTGTAAATTAATTTTTAAATCGAATACAAAGCATTAATAATTGAGCAGCAAAAATTGAAAACATTTTTATGAGGAGTTATTTCGTGATTTCATTTTATATTAGTTAAAAAATTTAGTTAAATTCGATAAATAAATAAGTCATTTTTAAATGAGCTTGTGATTGTGTTGTTTTTATAAGGTAAAAGCAAAGCTAAAAGAAAGTCGACTGAGTGCTAGAAATGCACAGGATGAAGTCAGTAATGTGACAAATAAACTACAAGCAGCGGAAACTAATGCTCTCAAACTTCAGGAAATTTGTTCTCAAAAGGTTTGTCTTACTTTATTGTACGTTTGTCTATATTCATGGAAAAAAATTAATATATTTTTTCACTTTTACTAAGTAACATCAAAGGATGAATATTTAGTTGACACTGAACCATTTTGCTACTCATCACTTATTCTGCATGCGTAGTTCATAAAACTAATGTCATCTTGAATTTATCTTGTAGGCATAAAACTGGCATTGCATTTTTTGTTGCATTATTGTAGGTATTATGTAGTTGAATCATTGTTTTTCTTTGTACGTGGTCGTTTTTTGTGATTATGTGACATTAATTTTACATGCAAATCAACTAGTTTGGTAGTTCTTTGGCTTTTAACTGATTTGTAATCTAATTTTCTGTATAATGGGTTGAACATTTAGACATTTTATTGGTCATTTTAATTATTGAATGCAGACTGAAGAATTAAGTCGATTGGATGCAGACAAGATGGTTGTTCAGAATCAATTGGAGTTGGCTCTTGAAAGTCTTTCTGAGAAAACTACTCAACTTGAACAAGTCAGGATCATTTATACTTCCTGAACTTATGTAAAATTAAACTCTTTTTTATTTGTATCAAATTCTCATTTCTTTCTGTTTTTTAGAATTTATGAAGCAATATTTTATTAGCTTTATTTATAATAAATTTACAATAAATGTTCTTACAATAAATTATTATTGCAATAAATGCCATAACAATTGCAAATAATGCATTACTTGTATTGTGAAACTAGCAAAGTTTTGATGAAAGCTTTTGGTGGAAATTTCACTCATTATTAGTAAATGTATTGGCGGGGCCATTTTGTCGGGTTAATGTATTTTGGGTTGTTTTGTCGAAGTGCCCTTTTTATATCTATGAACGAAGAATTCTATTAATAGACTCAGACGATGTTAGAGACAGAAGTTTCTCGACTAAAAACAGACTATGACTCTGCCAGAGCGGATGCTATGCAACTACAAAATCAACTTACTGTTCAGGTATAAGGGTGTGTTTTGTAGTTATGTGTTGGCTGTACAGTTAGACGTTTTAGTTCAATTTTTAAAGTTAATGAATTACATTTCAGCTATAATCTAGTTTAATTTATTATTTAATGATATAACAATCTGTGATTTTCTTTTAATTTGTTGTAATTTAAGCTTCGAAGCTTTAAATTTTGGATTAGTTTGTATTGCAACCCAAAACTACTGATTTTCAATTAATTTTCAATTTAGAATCATTTTCTGTAAGTTGTTATTTTGTGTTAGTTTGCCAGGAAACAGATTCAGTTATTTAGTAGATGGCAATCTTACGTGTATACGTAAGTATATATATGTACGTACATACATGCATAAATACATACGTAGAATTACATTCGTACATACATACGTACTTACGTACATACGTATATACTTACATACGTGCACGCGTGCATACATACATGTGTACATATGTACTCACGTACTTACATACGTAATTAAGTACTTACATTTTTACTTACATGCGTATGTACATACATACATACATAAATGCATACATGCATACATACGTGCATATATAGTTCCGCAATTGCAGTTACACAATTAGTTAATGCTATTTTCAATTAATAGTATATTTAGTAGTATTATGACTATCTATTGTACATTCTTTGTATCCATTTTTCTATTAGATTGATTCATTGGAGCAAGAAAGAAATAAATTGATTGGAGAGAATACTGAGATCCAGTCTAAGCTTATAGAACATGAGAATGAGTTGGGTAGAAGTACCACACAGTATGAAATGTTGCAGACTTCACTTGCTAGAGAAAAGGTAAAGAATTTATATTTTGTGTTCATTAATGAATTTATTATTTTATTGGATAGTAGGAATAGCCCCCAGTCCTGCTTCTGTCTGTCCGGAATGTTTTTTGCCGCAAGTTATTTTTGTCACCAATTTGCAGAGAGAGAAGAGAGACATATAAAAATGGAGAGAGGGAGGGGGAGAGAGAGATTGAAGGGGAGAGAGAGGAATGGGAGAGAGAGAGAGAGAGAGAGAGGGAGAGGGGGGGATCCAGAGCCCATGAACGAACCTTGACAACGTTTTTGATGCAAAAATAACTTTATCAAATCTGTATTTTCATCCAGGATGAAATGGAGCTTCTAATTGGAGACTATAAATCTAAACTTGATGAGATGAAGAAGAATAATGATAATCTTCTTGAAGATCTTTCTAGAAATAAGGTTAGATGTTTTCTGAAGCATTTTATATTTTTCTGAAAATATTGGGATACTTATTAACTTATCAAATAAAGTTATTTGCTGAACCGGTATTATGAAAAAAATCAAATAATTAAATGTGCTCATCGCTTGATTTCTGTGAATTCAGTTTACAAAATGTCCTGAAATAGCCTTTCTGTGCTGATGTGACATCAAGCATCAAACAGAAACTGATCTAGTCTTACATGATAGATTACATATTCTTTATATTATATGAGAGTTTGGTAAGAAAAGAATTTAACGCATATTATTTTAGGATGAATTGGCTGCTAAAGTAGAATTAGAAAAAGATCTGAGAAGTAAGGTAATGCTGAAAATATTTCATTTCATAGCTAAACTTCTTGATTTAGTCAAAAGCTGAAGTTCTTGATTTAGCCAGTTGCATTTTATAACGACAGATTATATCTTATGAATATTTCTATCAAGCTTAGTATATATCTACTTGTGGTTTATTGTGTATTAAAAATATACAAAGTATAATGTCGAATTCAGTAAGAATAAATATGATAGATAGCAAATGATAATAATTTAAACTAACTTAGGTCGAAAATAATATATAAGGTTGAAAATTGTATATGGCTGTTTTTTGGTGATTTTATTTTTATTCTCAGTTTGACATGAATTGGTAGGAGACAAATATTGTAATTTTTTCTTGATCCTTGTTCTGTCTCTAGTCTGAAGAATTACGTCGCGAATGCGATTCATTTTCTGATAGAGTTGCAGGTCTGGATCAAGCAATAGCTGCACTGCAATCACAGGCAAGTAGATTTATTTTAATATTGTTCTCACATTAATTCTTCTTTAAATTCTTCGATATTTTGGTAACATTGAGAAAAGAACATTGAGATGTAGTTACAATGGTTATTATGTTTGTAATTATGATGAATCATAATTACAATCATAATTACAATCATAATTACAATTATGATTGTAATTATGATTGTAATTTTCTTTGTAATTATATTTATAATTATCATTGTAATTATGTTTGTGTTATTTTTTTCAAATATGAACATGAAAGATTGTATTGCTGTTTCAAAGTGATGTATACTTTATATTGAAAGTTAATAATTTTCTGAGTTTTTTTAAATTAGCTTTCAGAGTCGACAAAACGTGAAACTGAAACACAAAATAAGCTGAGTGATCAGGAAAGTATTAATGAAACTATTGCACAAAACTTAAGGGTAAAATATAAATGATTAATTATTTGTTAAAAATTAAATGTTAATATTTATCTTACTTGATAAAGTTTATATTCTTATAAATAAATATAAGCATTTTTGTGATAAAATGTACTTATGTTATCTTGTTAAAGGATTATTTTATTATCTATTCATACATTTTCTTTGTAATTTTTTGTGTGAATTGCTACTATAAGCAGTATTCTAAGATTCATGAGAGTGTGTAACAATATATTCAAATATTTATTGTATCTGATGTTAATTAGTAATGGATTGCAGAAGCATATATTTTTTTATTTTAGCGTGTTATTTATCAATGCACTGTAATACTGATATGTTTAAAATTTTGATAAATGGAATCTGTTTAAATGTTGCTTCTTTTGCATAAATCTTGAATATATTTACAGTTATATTTGTTCATATTTGATTTTAAATAGCAATTTGAGCCCTTTCATCTTGATGAGATTTGATTTTCTAATTCAGAAAGAAAATGAGACAGTGAACAGATTAAACGAAGATTTGAAAGTTTTAAAAGATCAACACATTACTTCATTGGAGAAAGAAAAACAAGTTTCAGTTGAATTAACAGGACAACTTCAACAAGTCGAACGTGTGAGAATAAAATTAAACAATTTGAAGTTTTAAGTTGAATTAACTAAAGCATTCAATTTTTTAATAAATTGAATGCTTATTGATTGCAGATTGAATGCGTTTCTAATGAATTGAGCGGATTCTTTAAACTCACAGTATATTAAGACTGAGATTATTATTGTATTGAATTATTTGTGAAAACTATCTGCAGTAAATTAAATTTGAAGGATAAGATTATTAAATACTAGCTTTAAAAATGTCGAAGGGCGGTACTCGAGTTTTTTTAAACTTAGAATTAGCTAAATCGATTATTTTAAAATATCAAATTTGAACGCACAAACTTTTGCAGTTGTAGTCATTAGATTTTTTACTGTATTTTATTTGTTGCGATTTATTTCTTAAGGCCAAGAGTGTTCTGAGTGAAGAATTAACACAAGTTAAAACTGATTTAGAAACTTCAACTGTTAGTTGTGACCAGTTAAAAACTGATAAGGTATTATTTCTAATAACAATATTTCAACTTTTATTTTATTCACTTTAATTGTGATATTATGGTTTCAGTAATTATAGCTATTATTTCACTTTATCAATTCTCTCATCAGTGCCATAATTTTAATTAAATATTTAATTGATATAATAATATAAATAAAAGATTTAATTTATTCTTTTGATATAATAGCATCAGTTGCACAGCCTATTTGTTGTTCTTCTATTTATGATATTGACAAATTAGCATTTTTTTATTTATTTTTTATTCACCAGGTGGCTATAGAAGCCGCACTATCTACATTACAGAAAGAATTTAAAGTTCTGAAAGAACTTCAAGCTGAATTAGATAAGGAACTTTCTTCAGTTCAACTCGAACTATGCAATGAGAGAGATGCAAGATCAGCTGTATGTTTTATTTACTGAATGATTGCATTTTAATTGCAATTTATTTACTCTAAACGAAATAATTGTATTATTATTTTCTTATACTGTTTTATTATCAAAAAATTTCTCTTATATTATAATTATCTAACGTTCTTAATTTTAAATTTTAATATCTCGTATGCAGATGGCAAAAATTTGTTTATTTATCCATTTTGATTGCATCAGTGTAAATTTCTATATACTTACTACAGATTTTATGTGATCTATTTTTTTGCGAACTAAACTTTATATAGAATGACATTGTTGTAATATTAAGATGTTATTTTATAGGATTTAACTGAACATCAAACTGTTAGAGATTTGTTAGTTCAGCAGAAGTTGCAGCTAACGAATGAAGCTACTGCCATTAAAGAAAACTTTCAAGAGGTTAATTTTAGATTTACGCCAAAAATGTTGGTAATTACGGTTTTTTAAAGAACAGAGTTTTAATGATATTAATATTTTTGAGTTGTTTAACTTTATTTAATTTTCAGTAAATGTTGCCTAATTTTATATTTTAACAATGGTATTATTAAAAAATCTGGGGTATAATTTATGATTTGATGAGATGACAAATATTAATGTTATATTTAAATGTTTAAAATGTATTTTTAGGCTGTTAAAGAACATGAATTAAAGGAACAAGAAGCTGCAAAAGTTCACAGTCAGCTTCAAGGAGAAAATTCAAATCTTTTGAATCAAATAGTGAGTGTTTAGCGGAATTCAACTTCTGAAGCTAGAAATGCAACTTCTAGCTTCATGATAGATTTAGCATTGAAATAAATATAGACATAAATAGGATCGGGTTGCTTTTTACTGTAATTGATGAAAGGGTAGAATAGTTTAATTATTGTTGAATGCCTTATTAAATACTCTTTAATTTTAATCTCATTACATCCAGGGATCATTATTCAATTATAGAATTGAATTTCATAATACCGTTATTGTACAATTTTTATGAAAGAAAATATTTGAAGATAGTAAGAAAAGGATCATACATTTGCTGTTTTAAAACTTCTTCTTCTTCTTGCACGATGGATGACCTATTGGTCGTACGCTCCATATTTGCAACTACGCCATTCATCCCTATTATGAGCTGTGTGGACTGCTGTTT
>JAQIXG010006670.1:0-10092 GCA_034700105.1 Oconnorella tubifera
GGGGGATGTAAGGAGGAATGAGTTTGGGAGGAGGGATATTGTTTTAGAAAACATTTGGATACTTTTCAGAGTAGGCCTTACTTATTAATTTTAAAATTTATTATCAAATGTCAAACTTTCTATTATACAATGATAGATTTCTAAGTTCTGTATATAGTATACTGTTGTCTTATATTTTAATGTTTTGTTGCTTTTTGGGATTTTTTGGGGGGGGAGGAAGATGGGTGGGGGTCAACCCCCATTTTTGTTTGTATTATTTAATTAAATTTATTTAATTTATGATTTTATATATTTCAGGCATTGCCTGGATTTATGCTAGTTACAAACACGCAGGGAAAGTTTCTCTATATTTCTGATAATGTCATCGAGTATCTCAATCACTCCATGGTAGACCTTAGTTATTGATTGAATCATGATCTTTATTTATTTTATCTGCAAATAGTCAAGAAAATAAATAAGTACAGGAATATAAATAAAATACTCAAAATACAATGATTTGGTATGATAATAAATAAAAATATAAAAAATAAAGAGCATATATGCTGCGTTTGCATTGTATAATACTTCAGGTAGATTTGAACCTATAAACCATGGATTGCAAGTTGATCGTCTGCCATTTAGGCGACTGCATTTGATTGTACTTATTTAATTAAAATACTACCTTGTTAAATACACAATACATTGTTAAAATACACAATACATAGTGCAAATATATCCTGTTAAGTACAAATTGTTTAGTACAGTGTACAGAATATTTAATACTATTATCTGGACCAAATCGTTTCTAATTATAATAATAATTAATAAATTAATAATTAATTTAGTCAGAGACATATTTTAACAATTGACATAAAGACTAATAATAATTAGTTATATGAAAGGGAGGAGGGGTGGGGGAGTGGAGGGGGATTGGGGGAGGGGTGGTTGGGGAACTTGGGGTGAGTATCTATTTAAAAATAATGATTGTTGATTGGAGTGCTTCACTCAGGGCAATAAGTCTGAGATTCGAATCGTAATGATTGTTAAAACTATCACTACTTGTTGCACCCTTTACATAACTACAGAGGTGTCTGTTTTTTTAATAATAAAACTTTACATATGTTAATGAAAAAGGATGTCAGATTTTGTATCTAGGCCCCCCGCCCATAAATTAAATATTAGTTGTATATATTAAAATATAATGCATGCCTACCGATATCCTGTGTATTTTATGTAAATTAAAATTTATTTTAAGAACTTGTATATTTACATAAAGTACACGGCAGTGGCCTACATAAAACAAAGCCTCTGTATGATTCGTGTGATTAGTGCTTCTGATCCACTTGTCTCATTGCAGACAGAGTTAATGACACATTCTGATACTGTCTATGACATGCTAGACAAGGCATCTGTCACAGAACTGACACAGTTTCTTATGACAGCTAAATATGACACAATGTCACTGGGGGACATGCATAATGAGCTTGATGGCATATGGCATATGAATATGGGAAGATTGTTTAGAAAACCTGGCAGCTTTGATCAAATTAAAGTAATGGTATTATAATGATGTTTTTTTTAATACATAGAGGGTAGCAATTCTTGCTTAATTCTCATAAAATAGACAATTGGAAATAGGCAATCCTTTCTGCAAGAAACCAAGTGATGAGTGAACAGAGTCCCAGTGATGAGTGAACAGAGTCCAAGTGATGAGTGAACAGAGTCCAAGTGATGAGTGAACACTAATAAATTAGTAATATTAGGCCTACACTCCATAAAATGTAAAAATTATAATTTTTATTCACTTTCAGCCTATGAAGATTCAGGGAAGAATAATTTATCCAGGGGGCAGTCTAGACCTTTGTGAGCCCGTGTTTCTTGTTCTCTGTTCCCCTCTCAGTGGTATCCAACAAAATATGGATCAAAGTTTTAGTACCATGAAATATATCAGCAAACATTCTACTGATTTAAAGTTTAGAGATATAGATGACAAGTAAGTTGTACCTGTAAATGAAATAAATAAAACTTAATAATATGTAATAATTGTATAATAAAAATATTAATATTTGCAGTAATCGACTGTAAATCATCTTTGACTTTCTCCTTATTTGAATTTCATGATTACTGCTTAGGCATGCCAGAGATTCTTTTTCTGTCATTCAATATCCCTTTTGTGCTGATGTTGAGACATTTGTAGCAAAAATTACCTAGTTGATTTTTATTATGGAACCATGGTTTGTATAATATATATTATAGGCTATAACGTATTCTAATATATTTTATAATTATTTTAACTTTTTCTTGTCCTACTTTATTGTATTAATTAAGAAAAATTAAATCATCTATTTTGATTATTTGTTAAATGTATTTTGTCTCCAGTGGTCAGTTATACTTGGGTTACCCTGTCAGTGAACTGATGCGTCAGTCTTTCTACCAATTCATTCATCCTGATGACGTCACAGAGATGAGTCATAAACACAAACAAAGTATGTATTAATAGAACTTGTTAATTATTGGTGAAGTGGTAGAGCGCTGGACTCGGAACCAAAAGGTCTAGGATTCAAATACTCAATGTTATAGTATTTTACTGCACCCTTTAGTAAGACGCTTAAATTGGCAGCTATGTCTGAGATATATTTTAACAGTAAATCATACTTTAGACTTCGGTTTTACTTTGGTTTGTTAAATGAAGGTTAGCATATTATTGGAAAAAGTATTTTTAAATAAATTTAAACACATTCAATGATTGAACCAATGACAGTTCTTTATTCTAAGAAATCTTAAATTAATAAAAAATATATGATATTAATATGTTATTATACATTAATTATAATTAAGCATTAAATAAATTCATAAATTAAACTTATATTTTAAATGAAACCTGAACATGTTTCACCATGTATCAGTCATGAGACAACAGCATGGTTCCTCTGTCTCCTGCTGTGTTCGCCTTCAGACCAAATCTGGCAACTTTATTATCATCCACACAACCATGAGTCTAGTCATCAGCCAGACTGATCCAACTTCTCAAGAAATCATTTGTGAAAATCACCTCATCTCTGAACTAGAAGCAATGGAGATTAAAAAAAGAGAAACTTTAAATGATTTACTACAAGATTCTGCAACGAATTTGTTTGAAGAAAGAGCTGACAAGTGTGTTCCAATTTTTGTAGAGGACGATTGTGTTGATGATGTTTGTTGGGTGGCAGAAGGAATGTCAGAGTTTGATGATTTGGACATCATCAGCAAGTTGAATGATACACCCACGATGGTGCAAAATAAAAAATCTTGCTTTGATTTCAGTGCAGATTCAATGGGAAACATTAACCCAGCAAAAATGGTCAATAAAAAGTACCGTAGAAAAAGGGGGTTTGATAAATTCAGCCAATCAGCAATGCAGAGGAAGATAAGCTGGCCAATAGGGAATGAGATGGCTTTTAAAAATGCGAATTCTAGACATCAAGGAGGCATTCCATATGATTTTCATCAATTCAAGTCTTTTACTAAAGATGAAATCTTCCTGAATGCAAATCCTTGCTCCACTTTTTATGCAGCACCTTCACCTTTGAGTGGTTTCCTTGAAGATGTGACTTCGCCAAGTTATGAAGATTCTTCTCTTTTTGAAACAAGCATCCCAGATCATAAGACTCCGATGTCAGGCTTTCTTAAGTTCACAAAAGAACTGCTGCACACTGATCTCCCAGTTCTTGACCTCAATTCTGTCGAGAGCTTCTTTGAGGAGACTTCTCCATCATCTGATGACATCAACCCGGCTGAGTACATGTTTGAAAAGATCAGAAAACTTCCTAGCGACCATTTTCTACAGAGTGGGGTATTTGACGGGGGGCGTCATTTGATGGAGTGGAGTGGGGGGGATAAAAATGTGGGGGGCTGGACGGATAGGAAGTTTTTAGATGAGGACTATGATTTAATGGATTTAATCAAAAGTGATAGATTTATCGAAGTTTTCAATTCACTGGCTTGAGATCAATACAAGGATACCCCAACAAAAAGACCCCAAAAACATTAACCTGACAAAATGGCCTCGAAAACATTAACCTGACAAAATGGCCCCGAAAACATTAACCTGACAAAATGGCCCCAAAAACATTAACCTGACAAAATGGCCCCGAAAACATTAACGCTACAAATGGCCCCGAATACATTAATCCCTATAAATCGGCCTGTAAATTCGGTAACTTTAAGTCATTATTATCATAATAAAAAAAATAGAGAAATAATGAAGTTGCAATAAAATATTGTAATGTTTTATTTTATAACGAATGTTCTAATAATTATAATTATTATCACAGAAAATATATTCCATTGAGTTATTGATTATACTTGAGTTTCACTTGAGCTCACTGATTGAACCAGTTTAAAGTCTACCACTGTCTATCACTTGCTGCACCTTTAGCATTTCAATTTTAAGTTAACTATCATTTAGATTTAACCAGTTAAAGGTTTAAGTTCAACTTTAACTTTCTCCTCTCTACTCAGCATTCCTACTGTAGGAAAGAATCCTCCTTTCGGAATCCTCACCTCATGTTTGCCTATAGTCTTACCATTGCGTGTAAAAAACACCTGAAAACAAAACACAGTTTAAACGTCACATCAGCACAAAAAGAATTGCTTCAGCTGCAATGAAAAATATAATTACAAACAAAAACAGTTTATTGTTTAATGTCACATCAGCACAAGATAATCTACTATATAATCCTACTAAGACTATATATAAATGATATTATAAATCATCATCTCATCACTTACCTGTACTTTGGTCCACTAACCTCTACTTTGGTCCAATTACCTGTACTTTGATGCCACATACCTGTACTTTGGTCCCATTTTCTTCATTCCACCAGTCCTCATCCTCAGACTCTGACTCTGCCGCCATGTCCAGGTAGTCCATGTCCGGACCCGCTATGACCGGTTGACCATCTGGCGGGTTATTCTTTGACTGGTCCAACTGGTTACCGGTCTCTAGTGGGTCGTCATTGACCGCATCCCATTCTCTAAGGTAGTCACGGGGATAGAGGATGCCACAACCCATAGTGTCTCCTAGAGAGATAGATAGCAGAAGATTAATCAACTAATCATTCAACAGTAGATCAATCAATCAATCATTAGATCAATCAGTAGATCAATCATTAGATCAATCAATCAGTAGATCTATCAGTAGATCAATCAATTGATCGATAATCAATGTAAAGATTATTCAATCAAGTAATGTATCAGTCAGTCATTCAACTATAATCACAATGTCACAATATATTCAAGAGTTTATATCTAAACAAATATTCTATATAACAATCAAGGGGTTCACCCCCCCCATGTATTTTACCAACTAGGGGGCCAGTTAATTTAATTGATTAATTCAAATTAAATACTACAAATAAAATTTTACTCATATTTTTTAATCTAAATATAATGTAATCTTTGTCTTAAGACATTTTTAACAAAAAAAAAGCCAAATAAAGCTCTATCCCTCCCCACCTTTATTACACTCCGGGCCAAACTGTTCCCCCACCCCACTGCCTACAAATATCTTACCATCATCTACAAACAGACAACAATAACAACTATTGAAAACACTGCAAACAACAAACAAACAAAAAAACAAATGAACAAATAAACAAACAAACAAACAAATGAACAAACAAACAAATGAACAAACAAACAAACAAATGAACGAATAAACAAACAAACAAACAAACAAATGAACGAATAAAGAAACAAACAAACAAATGAACAAACAAAGAAATGAACAAACAAATAAACAAACAAACAAATGAACAAACAAACAAACAAATGAACGAATGAATGAACAAACAAACAAATGAATGAATGAACAAACAAATGAACAAACAAACAAACAAATGAATGAACGAATGAACAAACAAACAAACAAATGAACGAATGAAAAAACAAACAAACAAATGAACGAATGAACAAACAAATGAACAAATGAACAAACAGCTTAATGAAAGCTCAAATGTTGATAGTACAAAACTAAATTCTATTTAACATTAAAAAATATTTATATTATAATACAAAATAATACGAAGTATCGCCTGCATAACAAACTAGTACGTGTAACTGAATGTATGTATGTATGTATGTATGTATATATGTATGAATGCAGGTATGTATGTATGTATGCATGTATGTATGTCTAACTGGCCTGCATGATAAGCTATAGAGCCTCTGTTCCAGCCAGGATGTCTATGCTTAGGATAGTCCTAGAAATAAATTACATCAGTGGTAACAATAACGCTTGTTATAATAAAAATACATCAGTGGTAACAATAACGCTAATTATAATAAAAATACATCAGTGGTAACACCGACTATAATAAAAATACATTTAAGTGTAACTAAAATGAGCTGAACTTGGTTAAGTATAGCTGAAGTTAAATTTAAATTTAACTTAACTTGTATAAATCTAATCTAAGTAAAACAACATTTAACACTAATCCTAACCCTTCTAGCCAGGCCTATGGCTATATAACAGTTTTCTCCCGGGTCAATGATCTGTATCTCAAAGTAATGATGACGCGTTGTAAGTGAATAGCGCGCCTGAGCTAAACCAACGTCAGTGATTGACTTACCTCTACCTGTATACTCTAACATCTACAATGAGATGGAAGCGCTTGGGAGAAGGGCACGGTATGTAGAAGTAAGTATAAACTACTCAAGCAGAGACTTTAATTTATCAAATATCATCAAACTAGCAACTGTTTTATCAAATAATTATATTAAATAATGATGTCTATATTATTATATTAGATAACTATTATTAAATATTATATTAAATTATATTTCAAGCTCTATTATATTTAATTATTCAGTAGAACATAAAGCTCTACTGAATAATTAATGCTAGAGAAATAAACGAATAGAAATCAAAAGAAAGTTAATGCTATGAACCAATAGGAAGCGAGAGAAGTATGTCAAGACCTGCCCATTGACCCGGATATCATGCAGCCTAGACCATTCCTCCTCACAGTTATCTATAGACATGAGGACGTCATGATCTGCCCCCCCTCCTGTCTTGTCCCACCTGGCATTCAAGTCTAGTTCTATCTCCTCATCAACTGACTGCATGCCTACACACGGGTGAAACCCCTCCACAGGCAGTCTGGTTAAAACGGTACCTAGCTGCAACATAGACATCATATCAGCACACTTTAAGTCTAGTTAATAAGAGACCTTCGTATATTTTATGTAAATATATTGTGTTAATCAGACGCAATAGTCATTTCAGTGATACAGTACAATGCGTTGTTTCATATAGACCTTCATCGTGTACTTTATGTAAACATATTGTGTTGATCAGATGCACTAGTCATTTCAGTGATACAGTACAATGCGTTTGTTTCATATAGACCTTCATAGTCTACTTTATAAGTAAACATAATGTGTTGATCAGACGCACTAGTCATTTCAGTGATACAGTACAATGCGTTATTTCATATAGACCTTCATAGTGTACTTTATGTAAACATACTGTGTTGATCAGACGCACTAGTCATTTCAGTGCTAGAGTACAATGCCTTTCTTTCATTCATACTATAATATACTTCAAATAAAGCCAAGAATTGATATGAAACAAACTAAAACCCACTTCCTTGCCATTATGCGTGAATGTGACAGGTATCAAGCTAGGTTCATCTACGACGCTCAGATCCTGCTCCGGTGTCAAATCAACGCGACATCCGACTCTGTCACCTACTTTAAACTCGACACCAAACTGACGCCCCTCAGTATTCTCTTCATACAGTCTGACACGCAAAAATTATCACAAAATTTGTAACAAAATGGAACAAAATTATGATATATTGAAAATGTCATTTAGGAACTATTTATTTTATTTAATTTTAAAAAGTTATAATATCATTTAAGTACGATTTACTTGATTTATAAAAAAACTATTTGTTTTGAATAAGCTTTAATTTATTTATTATAAATATCTTTTGTATGACTTTAATGAAAATATATTGTGTTCTGTCAATTGAATAAGTGATATAAAGACAACTATTATACATATGCGCGCAATATATATAACAATGCATTCAGTAATATGATATAATATAAAATGTAAGCGTAATGTTAATATATACACTAATTAGATAACATACTAACCCGCATTATAGTTAAATAAAGAGAAACAAAATGTCATAGTGCTTGTGTATAGTTCTACAATAGAGAGCTAAGAGAGAAGCAAAGCAGTAAAATCAATAAAACCAGCAGCAAGCAATAAGCAGCAAGCAATAAGCAATAAGCAGCAAGCAAAAAAGCAATAAGCAGAAAACAATAAGCAATAAGCAGCAAGCAGTAAACAATAAGCAGCAAGCAATAGGCAATAAGCAGCAAGCAATAAGCAGCAAGCAGCAAGCAGTAAGCAGCAAGCAGCAGTATGTAAGCAGTAAAGCATTTCATGCATCAATATTAATATATAACGTGCATCAGATACATAATCAGTTAATACCTAGATTTATAAATAATAAATGAATAATAAATCTAGGTTGTACTTAAAGAATGAACTCACTTGCCATCAGCATGGTATCCTATAGACTGAGCATAGCAGCCTGGATGATTCTCAAAGGGATATCTATAAGGCACCAAACCTAGACCTAAACAAAACAACAACAATACTTTATGCAGCACCAATGTCACAATAATCCACAATGGTGCTGCATAAAAAGCATTCTGACTAGATGAATAAACATTGACCCTGCCCTAAAGTAGATCTATTAAAGGTTGATGACAGAATGATTAGGGTTCAAGACTAGAAAACACAGGGTCCCAGATTCAAGTCCTGGTATAACTATTAAATCTGTCAAAAATAGGTACCCAGATAAAACGACCTTAAAACAATAATCCAACAAACCAACCCTGACTAAAAACCCTAACCCGAAACTTAACCTAACCGTAAATCTAATCATAACCCAAATCTTAACCCCAACCTTACTTTATTAATTATCATGGTTGATTTATACGTGAAATTTTAACATTGTAAGATAAAAAATTGTAATTTACAATATATATTAATTGAAATATAAAGCAAAACTTACTAATTTTTCCCAGTCTCCCAGTATCAGTGATAAATATTTCAAAATAGTTTTTAGCAGCAGTCAACCTCTCACTGGCTATGTACAGCCCCACCCTCCCCCCCTCATCCCCCGTGTATCTACAGAAATAGATGTCTGATTAACTGTTGAGAGATGATGTCAAAATTACTGCGATCAAATAAAGGTAAAGGGTGCTTATATTATACGTAAAGTTTTACATCATGAACAATGACATGTAAAACAGAGCTGAATTGATGAGATAGATAAAGGGTGCAGCAAGTCTAGTAAATCTATTTATAGACAAGCTCAAAGATACGAGTATATTTTATGCTAAAATCTCAAAGAATGATTATCGACTAATGTGACATCAGCAAAAATTGTTATTTATTGATTGACTCATTATATAATTTAATGATATGTTTAGTTAAGTACATGCAGAGCTCAACAAGTATATATAAAGAAACTCAACAAGTACTTATATCGAGTACACAAAGTACATACGACAAAGTTCTGCCAAAGCAAGCTATATTGTCCAAGCGCTGGGGTCTTGGTACGCGACCAAATGGCATCTGTCTGATGGCAGCGTCAGCGACATGCACTCTGTTCTGTCGCTGCATCATTGCAAAGCGACGTAGCACTGCAAGGTCTACGTCATTGTCATGATTGCGTTGTGCCATCACTCAATATCATCACTTTATATCATCATCACTTTATATCATCATTTTGTATTATCACTTTGTATCATCACTTTGTAGCATCACTTTATATCATCACTTTATATCATCATCTACATCATCGCGTAGTCAATTAGGTCTAGATGGTATAGACGGATTTGATTAGTTGAATTAAACTGGGTCAATTCTATAATGGAATCTAATTGGTTAAAACTAGGTTAATTATGATGCAAAGAGAATGATGTCATCTAGTTTACATCAGTTAGTAGCTATAAGAGTGAAATATGCTTTAATCTAATAGGGGGGGGGGGGGGGGGGGGGGGGGGGGGGGGGGGGGGGGGGGGGGGGGGGGGGGGGGGGGGGGG
>JAQIXG010006671.1:0-10091 GCA_034700105.1 Oconnorella tubifera
AAAATAAAATTTAAAAAAGAAATTTTTTGGGGGGTGAATTAAAAAACAAAAACAAGTATCTCAGTTTATTCGCAGTAATATTCAAAATAATTATTAGATTGATAAAAAGCGCCACGCGTTTAGTAGTCAATGGAACAATCGTTTATTTGAGTTTAACATCAGCTAGTTATAGACATAAATCAGCAATAAACTTTAACACATAGTATAAAATGAAAAAAACAATGACCAATAAGAAAACGGGCATAAAACGAACACTTATAACTATTTTATTTCAGTCTAATAAAGTATTCATTTTTTATTTTGATAGTTGACACTGCATAAAATGTTTTTAAAAATTGTCATTTTTTTAGGTTTTTTTATTTTGAGAAGTATAGCATCACGAAATTGTGCGAGATCATCAAATATTACGTCATTTCAATAGACAATTAAATCTTGGTACTGAATCGGCTCGTACTGAATCGGCTAGGACTGATTTGGGCGGGACTGAATCGGCGGGACTGAATCGGCGGGACTCAATGGTCGCGGACCCTAAAAAAGAAGTATTCATTGTAACTCTGAGTTAATAATTACAGGAATTATTTTCTAATTGTCATAGCAGTTATTGCTCAAAGATAAACTTATTTAAATAAGTAATGCAACTTCAATTGAAAGGGGTTCGTAATGTTCAGTTTTCTGCCTCTATTTGATTAGATTTGTACATTAGCACATGACTATAAACATATACCAGATGTGACACCAGTTCATAAGAAATGTTGATGGGTCTATCTACAATTTTACAGTCAAAGTGCAAAGTGAACAAAAACTTTTCATCCAGTGACTAGTATAAATATCGCTAATCTTGGCCGTAGTATATATTAAGAACAACTAATAACATCCAGATTCATTAAGTCTAAAAAACTTTTAATTGTAACGAAGTGAGAAAAAATATACAACTGAATATGAATTCGATATTTCAAGTACTTTTGGTAGTTTGTCTAGTTGCTGGGCTGAACGCTACATCACCAGGTAAAGTTGCTATTTCGCATTCTGCACGATTTTTATGAAGTTATATTGTACATAAAATACAAAGAGTTGATATTTATCCGATTGCAAATTCATATTAATATACAAGCCATCGAATTATTTAAAATGAATAGAATTAATATAATATAACTTATGTGCTGTGTATGTTACTAACTATATTAATATAACTTGTATACTAATATGTCTATATTAATTGAACTTATATACCGAAGAGTATTGCATTTTCTTATCATGAAGAATACATTGAACTGTTTTAAAATGTGCGATTCTGCACAATGTTTAATGAGAGAGCTGCTGGTAAACTCTTTGACAATTTGACGTGCAAGGAGAGATCAAATTCAATTAGTTTCAACCTTTTGTGTTTGGCTTAATACGAGATGATAAATTATGTATTGTATTTTATATTATCAGATTCATCGTCTGTAGAAGAGAATGAGATTCTGGATACTAACTTTTATGGCGTGGAAGAAAGCGAATCAGGTATAATCAGATTAGGGTTACTTCTTGTCTTTATTTCAAGAAATCATACTTCATAGATTGATGGAGGTTATTTATCTTTTTAATAACTGAATATGAGAACTCGATGATATTAGTAATATGTTTGCATAATCAATTTATGTAGTGTCGTGAATTAACTTAATTACAGAGTCTCTTAAAGTGACTTAAAGTTTTGGTTATTTAAAAAGCCAAGAATACTGTTGTATTTTAGAAAAGTAAAATTTTTCAAAAGTTGTTGATCCTAAATGATCAACAGCAAAAAATATGATCGAGGAAAATAGAAAATATAGGATAACTCTATGTTATGTATAGTGTTATCTTATAGTTTCCTCGATGAAAAATTCTGTTGTTGATCATTAGGACCAGACGATGACGTCGAGGTCACTGATATTGAAGAAAATGAAAATGTCACTCCGATGACACCCAGAAAAAGATACGAACATAATCATAGAGCTCGCCAGGGGGACCGTTCGTGGAGGGTAAATGTTATGATTCGTTGTATTACATATTAGATTGTTTATACAGTATTCATGTATATTTGGATTCATCCAATAACTTTAGAGAATGAGAAAATACATATTTTAAACTTTTTAACATTCAGTAAAATGAAAATTTGTATTAAGTAAATGAAATTTTGATTTAATTCTTTATTCAATTTTATGTCATATGGTAGCTTTAGTTCTTTTGTTGCAAAGAGAAAATTACTGGTAAAATTTAGTTTGCTAGTTTAACACAAAAGTTCTGTTTAGTGTAATGGACATCATAATTCTTATTCCCGAATACAATTTAATTATTAATAATATTTTAATGTTTTCAAATGCCAAAATTGAAAACATTACTTACATTAAGCCTAATACATGAAAGTACCAAAGGTCTACTTACTGTTGATTTAGCCTAATACATGAAAATACTTACTCTTAATAATGCGTAGTACATTACAGTACTAGATGTAATCTAATGGTTTAAATAGGCTTTAAGTACTAAATCTTTCATGGACTGCTGTTCTAATTAATATAAACTTATAGGTCTTATACTTATAGATTTTAATTCACCAAACAAATGGTAGACAAGTAAAATATACAAAAATTAAATTCAAAGTAAAATAAATAAAGTAAATAAAAATACAACTGAATGTCATGCACAAGCATAGTAGTGACTATAACAAAAAATGCTACACTGGTATATATTATAATGCCATATATTCACATTATATAGATTTTAATTCACCAATCATTATTTAATAGAGAAGAAACTGGCGTGGAAACTGGACTGTTGAACAGAAACTTGAACGCGTTTGCTCGGCTATAATGTCACCACATTCAAACGCCAGAGGAAGACACATAATGGGAAAACTGAATCGTCTTTCTCCAGAACTTAGAGATCAGATAATCGCTGCTCTAACTGCAAGGAAAAACGCTATGCAAACCTGCTGTCAAATGGTATGAATTTAAGACATAACTTAATTTCATACTTGGTTCATGTCAAAAAAATTAAGATTTCTATTTTTTTCTTTAATTTTACAAATGAAGTAATAGGTACATGACATTTTAAAATCTATATATTTTCAATAGTAATTTGTTTATAACCGTGAGATCTCGAACAGTTTTTGATGGCTTTATTTTTTAAAATAATATTTTTGGAAAATAAATGCTTTTATAAGTTTTAATTTTCATATATAGATGACTTATATATTTATCGATGCAAACGTTTATTTTTAATTGATTATATTTTTAGTTATTTTTAGCTTTAATATTTTTAAATATAAATTTAACAATAAGGTTGTACAGTATTTAGTGACATTAAATGTATCGTAGAGATGCTTCTTGAGCGAGTTAATATCAAATGAATTAACATAGATATTGTATTTTTATACTATTGCCATTATAAAATTATATTAGTTTCAAAACCATGTTATCATGTATTACTATTACATAATGTGTTGTTCATGTTATTGTGTTAAAAAAAGTGAACAAGTAGTACAAAATAATAAATATATTATTATTTTTTTAACCCTATTATCAGAAGTTGGAAATTTATTATATGTAAAAGTATACCATAATAAAGTTCAGCTGCCTAATGATTGCTATTAACACAGATTATTAAAATATTTACAGGATGCATCTCAGAGATTAAATTGTGCTGAAGATATTCGCATACAGCGTTATGAGAGAGTATGTAACAACGAGGAGCCTATGTGCATTTGGTCAGCGATGAAAAGGGAGTCAGGCACGCGCGAAGCTAACGGGATGTCAATTGTGAAAGCAAGATGTTGCGCACTCCAAGGTAAGAAGAAAATCAAGAAGCTAAAAAAGTCTTTTTTAGGATTGCACATATTATTATATTATTTCAATAATAAATGAAAATTGGAATCGTAAATTTTATATTAATGCTTTGGTTAAGAAACGCGATACATAAAGTAGTTTCTTACATCTAAATAAATGAATACAGTAATATTTCAGAAGCGTACATGCAGGCAAAAAGAGCAAACACAATTAAGTTATGCATTTATATATTTCATAGTACAAGAAATATTCTTTACTTATAATGATGATAATTCTTTAATGATAATGACGACAAAGTTGGTCCATCTATTTATTGTTCAAATGATTAGCAGTAAAACTATCTATTTTATCATATGATAAAACTTTGAGAACTACTTTATGACATTGCACTAAGAACTTAAAAAATATATTTTGTCAAATATATGAAATTTACATAGAAATTCATTATAACGGATAAAGTACTATACGTCTATGGCTTGAAAAGGTTTAATAATGTATACAGAGTACCAAATACAGAGTACGCCAATGTTGAGAATGTAATAGTTAGTTTAATATTCTAATTGTAAATATAAACAAATTAAATTTAAACATCTGTTGCAGTTCTAATTTTTCAGTAAATAATATGTATCCTCACTCGCTCTCCATTTGAGATGGATCAGAAACATAGATTTCTATGATTTACAATTTTGCAATTTATGCGCTAAGTAACCAATATGTTATACTGTAAAATAATTACTTAATCATAAGAACTGTTAATCGTAGCTAAACAAAATTTAGAGTTTAAATTTTTAAACTATATTATTATTATTATTTTTTAGATCAAGAGCGCTCTACCTGCTTTATTGATGCAAAGAGAAGTTATATGCAAAGAAAACGTGGAGAGTTTAGAGGAAGAAGGCACTAAAAGCACAGGTTATTATTTTGCAATTATTATATTTTAATAGAATGTACTTTATTTAATTAAATTATATATCAATCAATACTTTAAGCGCATCATTATTGAGTTTTAGTTCTCATACATCATATTATGACATTATCAAAACGTAATTATTTCAGTCATTGACTTTATTTTGCCAAAAAATATTAACATATGCAGTAAACTCAATTCAAAGTCAATCGGAATTAAATTTATTTCAAATTTAATAATTTATATACTAATTAAGTAATATTTTATCACTAATGACGCTAACAGAGTATTAGATTTCTACTGTAATTTCTTTCATTTCAGATACTACAAAACAGGAAGTAAAATTCATTTAATCTACAATAATCCTGTACAATAATCGAGTCGTCAAAATATTCCTTACAATAATTAATATTTTATTAATTATTGGCATCGCTATTATAATATATATGTCATATAAGCGACTCTATAATAAATGACATTTACATAATGATTTTTAAATAGAACTTTTTTTTTAATAATTATTGTATTTTGAATTTGTATGTTGCTAACATACTTTAAAGTATATTTTAAAATGAATACAATAACTGTAACTGTTATTATAAAATAACTTCTCAAAATTGATCATTGTTAACAATCGTATTTATTTTGAAAAGCAGACAAATAAGAAAAGTAAAACGTTTGAAATTTTAATGCTTGCTGATCGTTTTTAATTTTTGTTATTACTTTCTCTAATTTTCAATTCAATCGTTGCAAATGTAACTGTGTACATATATCTATAATACATATCTTAATCGTCACTTAAAATATAGTTGATTTTTAATCAGCTAAGAATAAGTATCCTAACAAAATATTTAGATTTAAATCTAACAAAATTGAATTTAATAGTTAACAAGAATAAATGGATTTCTTTTTCACTCACTTTTATTTTGTATATGAGTGTTATCATGCTGCACAGTTACATTACACAATTCTGTACAAGAATAATATTGTACACCATGAATCAATTCTACTCAATCATTGGCAAAGATTGTATGCTTACTTTGTTTAAAGTCGATGAATAGTTCGAATTAGATAAATAAGTGGGCGATTAACAAATAGAAAATAAACCATCATCATTATTCAGTAAGGATCCAACATTTGTTTGATTGTCCTCGTCGTATTGACATAGATTCATTGGATGCGATATTTGTGAAACTCCGTGAGCAGGTCGCCTATTTGAAGTTAGATTACATTTAGCAAATGATTGACCAACAATATTACACGAAGCTCCAGAATCTGAGTTTATTGAATATCTGCCTTGCATTGAACAGGGAAGATAACATAAGTAATTATTTGAAGTGATAGTTGATGCAGAAAGTGAAGTGGCTGCATCTACAGAACATGATATGTTTTTATTATTGACTAGGCATTGCTGTGAACTATAATTTGTATCGGACGCCTGCATATATTTATTCACCGAATCATGATGATGTGCAGAAAAGTTTTTAAATCGGTCATCTTCATATTGACACTGCTGCATCGAGCTACTAGGAGTATATGTGTTCATACAAGATTCATTGTGGATCTTTTTGTATTTTCCATTTGTGTTCCTTTGTGAAAAGTAATTTTTTACGTTATTTTCACAAATATTTCCTACATTATCCATCATTCGACGATGGATTGAACTATTAGACAACTTATTATAGTTGTCTGTATCGTCAAAATTTGATGCTGATGTTGGAACATAATGATAAGACAAAGGTATTTCCACATAACCTCTATTTCTCAAACAATCAGACTGAAAATTACGATGCATGTTGCTTTTGACAAAAATCAGCGAATCTGGATCATAACTTTTTGGTGTTGAAGTATATTCCAAATTACCACGATCATTTAATTCAGTTGGTGCATTATTATAACGAAATGTTGAATATCTAGAATAGTTTGCAAGGTGATCGGCTGACCAACATCGAGATGATTCTATCCGGGCGTGATTGAATAATATTCTGCTTGAATAAGACAACTCGTTGTTGAATGTATTCAAATTTGATTCTTTTATTTCGTCCGAGGTTCTTCGAATCCTTCTGGAAGGTTCTGCGGTGAGATCCAACATCCATAAAGAACTTTTACCCCGGCCATCATTCGGAATTCTAACGAACCGACTGTGTAATGATTATTAAAATCTAACTAAATTGAATTTAATAGTTAACAAGAATAAATGGATTTCTTTTTCACTCACTTTTATTTTGTATATGAGTGTTATCATGCTGCACAGTTACATTACACAATTCTGTACAAGAATAATATTGTACACCATGAATCAATTCTACTCAATCATTGGCAAAGATTGTATGCTTACTTTGTTTAAAGTCGATGAATAGTTCGAATTAGATAAATAAGTGGGCGATTAACAAATAGAAAATAAACCATCATCATTATTCAGTAAGGATCCAACATTTGTTTGATTGTCCTCGTCGTATTGACATAGATTCATTGGATGCGATATTTGTGAAACTCCGTGAGCAGGTCGCCTATTTGAAGTTAGATTACATTTAGCAAATGATTGACCAACAATATTACACGAAGCTCCAGAATCTGAGTTTATTGAATATCTGCCTTGCATTGAACAGGGAAGATAACATAAGTAATTATTTGAAGTGATAGTTGATGCAGAAAGTGAAGTGGCTGCATCTACAGAACATGATATGTTTTTATTATTGACTAGGCATTGCTGTGAACTATAATTTGTATCGGACGCCTGCATATATTTATTCACCGAATCATGATGATGTGCAGAAAAGTTTTTAAATCGGTCATCTTCATATTGACACTGCTGCATCGAGCTACTAGGAGTATATGTGTTCATACAAGATTCATTGTGGATCTTTTTGTATTTTCCATTTGTGTTCCTTTGTGAAAAGTAATTTTTTACGTTATTTTCACAAATATTTCCTACATTATCCATCATTCGACGATGGATTGAACTATTAGACAACTTATTATAGTTGTCTGTATCGTCAAAATTTGATGCTGATGTTGGAACATAATGATAAGACAAAGGTATTTCCACATAACCTCTATTTCTCAAACAATCAGACTGAAAATTACGATGCATGTTGCTTTTGACAAAAATCAGCGAATCTGGATCATAACTTTTTGGTGTTGAAGTATATTCCAAATTACCACGATCATTTAATTCAGTTGGTGCATTATTATAACGAAATGTTGAATATCTAGAATAGTTTGCAAGGTGATCGGCTGACCAACATCGAGATGATTCTATCCGGGCGTGATTGAATAATATTCTGCTTGAATAAGACAACTCGTTGTTGAATGTATTCAAATTTGATTCTTTTATTTCGTCCGAGGTTCTTCGAATCCTTCTGGAAGGTTCTGCGGTGAGATCCAACATCCATAAAGAACTTTTACCCCGGCCATCATTCGGAATTCTAACGAACCGACTGTGTAATGACAGATTGTGACGAATTGAATTCTACAACGAAATAATATTTTCAGTTTAGTTTCAGAGAATAAATACTTGGGTTATTTATGACGCACGTCAATGAACAGCTTAAAACAAATCAATTAATTAATTTACTATTATTACTTATTAATTAATCAAATTAATCAAAATCTTAAATAAAATTGCAGTATCAAACTGCTATTATTAATAAAGAATTAATACGACAAATTAAAAACCGAACTCAATTTAGTTTATTTCAAAATTCCACAAAATCAAAAAGTTTCAACAAGTTTCAAAAAGTTTCATTATCAGTTTCAACGCTGGCATTTAGTAACTGAATAAAATCTATGTTTATTTAGGAATAACCACACGTTTTGGAAAACTCAAACCTTCCATCCAATAGACTTGCTTGCGTCGCTTCTCGCCTTGAAGTAATCCACATTCTCGACAAGCCAAGCATAAATCTGAGCCAATGTCATCTGTCCTTCCTCTGAATTCTGTATCGCTTGACTGATGAGATCCGCGTACGAAACATTACCCCAGGCGTTCTTTCTCTTAAACTTCCAGACATCGCAAAGTTTCGTCCTAGTTTCAAAAAGTTTCTTCTCGGAACGACTCATATAATGTGCCTTAACTTTAGTTCCTTTCATTGCATATTATGCAGAAAAAGCTATAATTGAAATGAGTGATAATTAATAAGAAATTTAAACACTTAATTAATTCATTACATAAATAATCGACATTATTTGTTTCTCGGGATAGTTATTCTTTTCTTAAGAATTTGGTTAATTTCTTGTAAGTTATGTCATGTTTAATCTAATGCACTCGAAAGTCAAGATTAACAGTTACAACTGGTGTTCTATCCACTGTCTCAGCGTGTCGTTCAATGTCACTTTTTTATTTCAATTTCTTTAGATAGCAGCTGTCGCTTCAGTAAAGTGCATGAGGGTTTTCGCCTCCTGATTCAGTTGTTTCGATTTAATTCTAACGCACTTTCTTAGTTTTGATAAAGACAGGGACATCATTTAGTAAAGACAGGGGGTCTTCATTTCAGTTTTCTTTGAGGAGGGGGAGGGGGACGGATATTTTTTCTCATAAAATAAGCGATTTCTATAAATGTTTTTGCTTTGCTTTGTTATGTCTTTTGATCTTAATTTGCTATAATAATAAATCTACTGCTACACTTTTATTGTAATTCTTATACCATATGTATAATATATGTTAACCTTAACTTAACTGCAAAATTTAATATATCTATGAACTTTTATTCACTGAAAAAACAGCAGTAATTAATGCACTGCCTAGAAATATTTTCCTTTTCTTGTGGGAAGGGTAGTGCATTTTACAGAAAATGAATTAACATACATATAGAATGTTTATTTTAATCACGGTAGTGGTACTAGTGGGTAAATACTCGCCTGCCCATTACATCCCTGAGCATAACATATGTTTATAAATTATAAGTTGACATTAGTTTACGCACTAATTTAGTATAATTTACTATTATAATATGGCTGCTGTATAAATTTCTTAGTTTTCACAAGAATCACAGCCGTATTATGAATCACCCCCCCCCCTCTCTTCCCTTCCATCCGACAATGTATAACTAAAATGTAAAAAGATTCTGAAAACTGAATGTATAAATATTAAATTGTACAATTTTTGGATAAATTTGACTAATAAACTTTTCTGTTTTCTGACGATAGCTCACAAAAGCACCGTAATCTGATTTTGGAATTTTTGCACAATTTTTATATATATACATTTATAAAGATATATATATATATAAATGTATATACGTATATATGTATATAGGTATATACGTATATATACGTATATATGTAAATATATATGTATATACATATTTATGTATATACATATATATGGATTGTATATACGTATATATATATATACGTATAGCTATATACATGTATATATG
>JAQIXG010006672.1:0-10091 GCA_034700105.1 Oconnorella tubifera
ATATTTTAGATAGATACAAAGATAAGTTATTACACAATGATGTTTTAACCAAATTCTATTAATCAAAACATCAAAAACTAATGTACCCATGCGATTTAAGTAAAAAAGAAGAAAAATAAAATGAATGTTAACAACATCAATAATAACATCATCAATTCAAACTAATTGAGAGAAATAAGCATATAAATATAGCAATAAAAAGTAAAAATTACTGTATGGACTTACTCTGAAGCCACAAAGCCAAACTTGTTAACAATTTCAATGACATCACGAAACAGTATCTTAGATGTCATTGTAAATCCCAGTAAGCCGTGAAATATAACCGGCTCTCCATCTCCATCCCAAACATCAACTTAAACACAAACAGCATATTCTGCTTGAAAAATGTTTGTCCAAGAAAAAAAATAAGATAAGACAGATACACAGTGAGTATGCTCATTGTCAAGCCAACAAAATTTATCAAACACAATATATTTAACATATAATTATAATCTACAGTAGACAATACATCAATACATCAACGATACTCTAAATTGAGTGTTAGAGCCAGATTTAAAACAAATTTACATTTTTTACTGAAAAAAGAATCAAATTGTTAAATAAAAATCTTGCGTATGGAATACTGAACTCAAATTGAATAATAAATAAGCAAATAAAAATAAAAAAATCAACAGGGTTTAAGAAAGAAAGTAAAAGTCGCTCACGTTCTACGCAGCGACATCCACTTTTAAGCGCTATGACATAAGACTCGACACGACTTGAACTTGTTAGCTGATTCGTTTGAATGTAACTAAATAATATATATAATATTATCACAAAGTTTTATTTCTCTATTTTATATTGAGAAATGTGCAAATATAAACAAAAAAATTATAATGGCATACTATAAATCATGAAAAACACAATCAATAGCACATCTCATTACTTATATTTTGAAAGATTTTATTATGCTACTGTTCTATATTTTGTTTATTTTTTATTAGCATTCTACTAAATAGTTATTATAAACGCAGGCAATTAATAAATAAAAATATTCACATCCCGGTATTAAAATTGTAAAAAACAATTTCAAGCAATCAGTTATTAGACACTTTAACAAGAAAATTAACATTTTTATAATTTAATTCTTAAGTTATTTATAAAGAATATATATAAAGAAGTCAGATAACGAACGTATTATGAGAAGAATCAATGAAGTAGTTACAAAGAGGCTGAGTCATGTCTTGATAAACTGTTCTACAAATATTTTTCTTGATGTCAATGAAATGAGTGCGAAACAACTTGTCAAAACCTACAGAAAACATCAAACGCAATAAACTATAACTTTTAAGATTCTATACTAGAACAGAAGTACTATCAAAAAATAGAAAATCTATTCAAAAGAAAATACAGATTATAGTAATATAGAACTGTCCAATAAATAGAATCTATAGAAAGTTCTTTTTTTTTAGTGTTTTAATGCAAACAAACGGTCAATTTGTACTAACTTCGGAGGAATATTTTACTATACCTTCTTATAGTGATAATATGATGATGACAATGATAATGATGATAAGATAGACAGGAAGATAAAGATAATAATGATGATAAAGACGATGATGATGACTGACCCCATGACGTCATCATAAGTTTTTCTTTTAAATCAGGACAAGGTTCATATTCTTTTATCATCTTTATACAATCATCCATACTAACATCTTCCTAATTCCAATTAATCAATCAATCATTCAATCAATCCATAAAAAAATTCTCTTTTTTAATGTACAATTTCAGTCTAATGCATTTAAGCACTTTCGTATATCTTTCCATTCTTGACGTACCCATCTCCCAAGTCTCATTATTCAATCATTCTCTCCCTAACGTACCCTTCTCTCTAGTCTCTAACCCACAAACACAGCGAGAGTCTCACACAGACAGACACACATGCACAAAAATACATACCTGTATATCTGTTTTATTCGCACTGATGACACTCAACACAGTTAACTTAAATCTTGCCACTCTTCGCTCTAGTCCAGTCAAAGGATCTGAAGTCTTCACCTGCAAGAAAACAAAAATTTACACATTTTTTATCTTAAAACTTAAATTTTATATTTTTAGTCTAGCCTCTGGGTTATGAGCTCACAACTTGAATCATTACAAGTAAAAAGCTTAAATTTTAGAATAAAATGTTGTTTGAAATTACCTGATGATTATTTCTAAAGAAATTATGCAGATCTCCTGGAGTAAGATAATCTTGATCATGAGCAAATCTAAAAAATACATTTTATAAATTCCTCTTTGCTCTTTATTATCTCTTGAGCTGAATTTGTTAAAGTTTGGCGTTAATGTCACATCAGCTCACTTTATAACAAAAGTACATTAGATAGCAAGAATTTAAATCAAATTAATTTACTTTAAAGAAAAAATTAAAAATTAAAGTTTTATCATTATTTTCATTAATAATATGAGAGAGAGTACATTAAAGTTATCGATTATGATTATAGCATAAAAGCGATTGTGACAATTAATTCTAGAGGTTAGGGTTGAGGTTAAGAGATTTGGATTGAAGTTAGAATTAAGGTCAAGTTTAGGGTTGGTTAGAGTTAAGATTATTAAATGACTTGACAGCGCTGTTTAGTCGAGCTAATGCATTCGGGGTTGTTTTGTGGCTTCATGTATTCTGGGTCATTTTATCGGGATACAGATTATAATATCAAAAGAATGTTTATTTTGTTTTTAGTTTAGAGAGAAATAAAGAGTAAGAAAAACGAACTGTTTGAAAAGTTCATCAATGCATTTATGACGCAAGAAAACGTCGGTAAAAAATGTTGTGAACTCTTCAAAGTTTAGATAGATAGTCTTGTTACTCTGTCAATCAATCAATCAATAAAACAATAAATCAATCAGTCAAACAAACAATCAAACAATCAATCAAATAATCAATCAATCAATCGATCAATAAATTATACAAACAATCAATTAATCAATCAAACATGAATAACAATATTAATTTATACCAAGGTGGCCCTAGAGTCCCCAGCAGAGGGACTCATCAGACCAGTATAAGCTTTCGCTTGCAGACAATGCTGTATAACACAAACAGATCAAGAAATAATCATTATAATACTAAACCTACATGAAGTCTAATTAATTAAATCGATTAATTTGATTCTATTAGATCTTTGTTAAATAGACATTTGAATTTGAGATGCAACACAAATTCACTTTGGGCTGCTGCAGCCACGAGCGCTTAGAGCTGAAATGTAATCTTCAATATAAACAAACTTTAGCATCAACTAGCGTTCGAGTTCAATCTCGCAGACGCAGGCTTGGTCTAGTGGCTAACACCATGGGCATTGCAATCATTAGTTACAAAGTCTAAACAGTCTAGACTCTTCTAGACTTTCAAGACTCTGTCCAGTCTCTGCCTAGACTCTGTCTAGACTCTGTCTAGACTCAGCCTAGACTCTGTCTAGACTTTGTCTAGACTCTGTCTAGACTGTCCAGACTCTGTCTAGACTGTTTCGACATTGTCTACTCTGTCTAGACTCTGTCTCGTCTCTGTCTAGACTCTGTCTAAACTATCTAGACTCTGTCTCGACTCCATCTAGTCTCTGTCTAGACTCTGTCGAGACTGTTTAGACACTGTCTACCCTGTTTAGACTGTCTAAACTCTGTCTAGACTGTCTAGTCTATTTTTAGACTGTATAGATTATGGCTAGACTGTCTAGACTCTGTCTAGTCTCTGTCTAGACTGTTTATACTCTGTCTAGATTGTCTAGACTCTGCCTAGACTGTCTTGACTCTGTCTAGACTGTCCAGACTCTGTCTAGACTCTGTCTAGCCTCTGTCTAGGCTCTGTCTAGACTGTTCAGACACTGTCTGCCCTGTTTAGACTCTGTCTAGACTGTCTAGTGTATTTCTAGACTGGCTAGATTATGTCTAGATTGTCTAGACTCTGTAGAGACTCTGTCTAAGCTGTCCAGACTTTGTCTAGACTGTCCAGACTCCGTCTAGACTATGTCTAGACTGTCCAGGCTCTGTCTAGACTGTCGAAACTGTCTAGACTAGACTCTGTCTAGACTCTGTCTAGACCCTGTCTAGACTCTGTCTAGACTGTCCAGACTCTGTCTAGACTGTTTAGACTCCATCCAGACTATCTAAATCCTGTCTAGACTCTGTCTAGACTCTGTCTAGACTGTCTAGACTCTGTCCACACTGTTCAGACTATGTCTAGACTCTCCAGGCTCTGTTTAGACTCTGTCTATTCTCTGTGTAAACTCTGTCTAGACTGTCTACCCTGTCTAGACTCTGTCTAGACTATGTCTAGATTGTCTAGACTATGTCTAGACTCTGTCTAGACTATCAAGACACTTAAAGTGACTTTTATTAACTTTATGTGACTTTAAGTAATAAAGTTTTAAGGTAATAAAAAGGTGTCATTCTGACCTCCCTGGCTTTTTGCATCCCAATAGAAATATTGATCTGATTCAGAATTCTAACAACTTCTTCCATACCAAGTCTATCATCTTTATTAACATCAGCTTCTCTGAATAGATACTTCAAATATCTTACAGTATATGCTAAGTATTATATGTCGACTTTGTTTTATATATTTAATTATTGTTATATACGTAAATATCACATGTAAAATAACTACAATATAATTACAAATATATAATTATGTTTATTAATTAAATATTCATATTTAATATATTAGTTGAGTCGTATAATTCTAGTCTAATGTATTTAATAAATTCATTAATTCAATTAATAGAAACAACAATTGAATACAGTACATTACACATTTTATACACACATTTTCTGTGTTATAATTATAACTATTATAATGTGTATTTTGCATCTTTTTTATACAAAATTCAAATATATTTTTAAATAAATATTTAATAAAAATACGCAATATTTATAAAATACATAGAGCAGATGAATATTTCAGTGAGCTAAAAAGATACGCATTTCTAAGCGCTATGGGATCTAATGTATTTTGTTGCAGTAACTTTTCCTTGTAATACATCAGCCCTTTCACCCATGTATCACGTATTTGTGACGATGAAGCCACTAAGTCTAATGTATTGTATTTCTCCCCAATTAATAAGACAAAACAACGATCATCCTACAGTGAACGGAGAGAAAGGTGAAAATACGTGCGAATTTAATGATATCTACTTTAAATTTGTGAAATATATTTGAAATATAAAGTAAAATCATAAAAAATACGTGAAACTAATAAAAAACACATAAAATAACCACACATCTATATCATATAATATTTTACTTGCAAATTTAATGTATTATTAGCATAATACTATAGATAGAAAATAGTCATACGCTATATAGTCATATGCAAAATCAAATAAGATTATAAATATATAAGAATGTATAAAACAGTTCAAATAATATCACATGATGTACTACTATTTCATATTCTATATGTAAATTTCAATTATATTCAGCAAATAAAGGTATATCTAGAATAAAAGCAAAATAAAATAAATAAATGCATTTGATTCGATTGCAACTAATTCATTCATCCATATAAAACAAACCAGCCGTCACATCAGCACTAAATTTCACTAAAACTCGCATTTTTTAATTCAAAGCAGTTCACCAACAGAATAAATATAATATCTATTAAATACAGTATGCAACTGTAAATGATTATAACACAGCAAAAAACAACACAACAGCTAGGCCTTGTTTTTAATAAGCCCCGCCTCTAGACCAATAGCCCATACCAATCAAAATCAGTGATATCTAACAGCTAGGGCTAGTGTTTACTTAATTAACCATATATACTCATTGATTTCATAAAAGGGTGGACTTAGATAAAAAGATACCTCTCTGAAACTGCAGAAAGGTCTCGGATTTAACTAGTTCAGCCCCCTAATAAATGCAAGCTGCATATTATTAAGATGTGTACGTCTGATTAAGTGAGTTTTAAAACCCGATTTATATTTTTAAAATAAGCTGTTAATAAATGATGACTTTAAAATTCATTTATGCAAAATAAACTATACTTCTAAAATCATAATATTAACACATTTGATAATACATTTATTTCTATTTATAAATGTTATAACATCAAATAATTATGACTATATAAAAAATATACAAATATTCTATTTATACACATTCTACAAACGTTAAACCAACTCGTTTACTAGGAAACTCATATACTAAGAAACTCATCTACCCAAAAATTTACTTACACAAAACTCATTTATTTGCAAACCATCCTACTATGAAATTCACCAAATGAGAAACTCAATTATAAATAAGAAATTCACCTACTGGAAAACTAACCTACTTGGAATCAAAAGATCTAAATGATTCATAAAATCACTTAAAATTCAACTATTTACAAGTGTCATCAAATGTATCAAACTTGTTTTTAATTTTTTTTAACTCACTGGGGGAGGTGCCTTCCCATAAACAGAATCAAATTTATCTGACAAGGCCCCCGCACGAATCTCTTTTATGTCATCAATTAAAACTGAAAAAAATACAGAAAAAAATTGATTAAAATCTAAATTTAATATTATACCAGTTACTTTAGGCTGCAGCCCAAGGTTAGGATTACTCATTGGGCTGCAGTCTAAAATAATTATATCATCAGGTTTAAACTACTAACGCATGCAACCTAAAGTTACTCTAGGCTGCAGCTATTAGACCTTAAATGCTAAAAAATAATTTTAACTATAAACAAACTTTTACATCAACTAGAGTATAAGCGCGTTTGGTCTAGTGGTTAACACTCTGGGCTGTGAAACCAAAGGTTGAGGGTTTGATTCCTGATGATGGTGAATAAAATTCCCATCAAATTTTTTTTGAAGGGTTAGAAGGATTAGCCCAATTCTCAAATCGCAACATTCTCTAATAAAATTATTATTAATTCATTAATAATTAATACTAATTAATACTATTTAATACTAATTAATACTAATTAATACTAATTAACGAATAAATTAAGAAAAAATTCACAACTATTCACACCAGTTTCAATTTATGAACCAATTTCAATCTATTCACTATTTACCTTATATAAAATTAATCATTTTCGTGATTTTTTCACAGCTGATATAATCTAACATATATATTATAAAATTATAATCAATTAATATAATAAATAAAGTTATAATGTATTGAATCTAATTACCCTCTTTCATATCTTCTGCCTTATTACACCTGAACTTCTTCAGTTTGCTGGATCCATTATATTTAAGTAGAATACCGTCTTTGTCAACATAGAAATGTCTTTGATTTTTGGACATTTTTGATCGAACTTTGGTCAAATCTGAGCCTTTCTGAATGAAGTCTATGACTGAAGGAAAGAATAAGAAAAAAGAATAATAATAAAATCATTCAGTTTCAGTTTTCAGTTTACCAGTATGACAGGCAATCATTACATATATTACTTAATAATTTAGCAAAATAATTAATACAATTTATTTAATATCATTCATTATTCAATACTGTGTATTATCTTGACATTGCATGCTTTATCTCACACTGTAAACTGTATCCCAAGGGACCGTACAGAAATGACAAATCGCTTATATCATTGCTTCTATCCTAATTAGCTAATGGCAAAGTGCTTATATAACAAATTACGGCAAACTTCCAAACTAAACCCCAAGATTAAAACTGCTATATATGTTTGTATGTCTATAACAAACAGATTCATCTAAAAACTGAATACTCTTGCAAAACATTTCTATAAAAAAAACCTAAAAATGCACAAAAAAGAAGCCCCCCCCCACCCCTATCTGCATCAATAAAAATTCCTTGATTAGCAAAATATCATTCAAATATTTAGCTTAATAACCTGTAGTTAATAAAGAAAGCTACAATATTTTAAAATATACTAAAAACATACTTCCAGTGTCTATAGTAGCAGATGCTTTCACTACAGGAACTGCTTTAACATCAACTTCTGAAAGAGACTGTTTGATACCATCCACCCCCTGTCTGCCATCTACTCTATCTATCTGCATATCTGTCATATTCTCTTCACTTAATTCTTTCATTACATCTTTCTCTCTATTTTCCATATTAGAGTCTAAATTTAGTTGTGCATATAATTCCGCTGATTGAAGTTTTAGTTTAGAATAAATCACATAGAATTAGTTGCGATACGTCTAATAAAACTACAATTGTAATGCTCCGCATTGAAAATATATTAAACAGACGAGAATATAAATTTAATCTACAATTTAAGACGAGTTTGATAAAGTCATTTATAATTTAACAAAAGTTTATCACCACGGATGGGATGGACCCATTTGTAGAAATGTAAAAACAAAAGCCCTATATTTTTGTCATAGAGCTTCAAAATATCAAATTATAATTTTACGAAAAAAAAGAGCTTCAGTTTATGAACAAAACAGCATATCGTATAGATTCTGACTACATTCTTACTTAAAACATTTTATGTCAAATAGTACAGTTTTAAGAAAATACAATTACATTCCTCTCTCAATTTTTACAATTTTATGCTTAATGATATCAAATAAAACTTTTCAGCATTTTTATCATTTAGTCCGTCAAGTCATTGTTTACAATATTATACATTAGCTAATTTATTGACTAACTTATTTATTAACTAATATACTAATTGGTTGACATTCGGTTAAGCACCTCATGAAGTTTTTAGAATAAAAAGAATACCACACATATAAGTTATGATGTAATAATTTTGGTGTTAAACGAGATCTCATTAGTGGCTAGTGTCCTACCAAAGGGTGCAGCAAGTGCAGTCAGCTTTCACTGGAATCAAACCTGGATCTGTTGGATCTAACCAGCCCCCCCCCCTCCCCCCTTTGTAGATATCAGAGATATTGTGTTCCAATTGCAATTAATTAATAATCGTAATATTTATAATTATTGAAATAATAAATTATATATAATAATAATTAATAATTTATATATAATTATAATAATTTATAATTTATAATATTTGTAATTATAGAAATAATAATTTATATATAATAATTCATAATTTATAATCATTAATATATTTATACTCAATTTAAAATTTGTTCAATCATTTATCGTAAGATTTACATACTCAACGATTATTTATGAATATTTAGCATTTATTATATCTGTTTATATTTTATATTGTTTATATTTGTTTATATTGCTTATATTGTTTATATCATTTGTTTATATTGCATTGTTTACATTTGCTTATGACTTGTTTAGCTTCTTTGTGTGTAAGATCGTAGGCCTATTATATCAAAATTACTAGTTAATATGTATTTTTAGGCGAACTGCTCATCATTCTAATTCTCTATCAACTTATACAAATTACAATTTGTAGTTTCTCTCTCCAGTGCCAATGGTACTCGTTTTTGCGTAGAATTGGGCGGCTGAGTCAACCTTTGATGTTGCTAACTAACGACTGATCCTTCTGAAATAATACGTAAAATAAAATCAGTAAATCTTTAGATGAACGCAAATCTTCCATTAGAATATTCATTGATTTATCGAAAGCATTTGACACTATAAATCATTCAATTTTGCTTGGTAAGCTCGAGCATTACGGTATTTGAGGGATTGCTCTCGATTGGTTCAAAAGTTATTTAAGTAGCAGAAAACAATATGTTATTTATAATGATGTAGCGTCCACATACCAGTCTGTAACTTGTGGTGTTCCTCAAGGATCCAAACTAGGTCCATTGTCATTCTTACTCTATATCAATGACACGGCTAATTCTTCCAAATTGTTATACTTTGTGTTATATGCTGATGATACTAATCTATTTTATAATGATCGTGACATTTGTAATTTAACATCTTGGCTCAGAGTTATTGAAATTAACCAAGTGGTTTCAAGTTAATAAACTATCAGTTAACACTAAAAAGACTAACTACATTCTATTTCGCGCAAACCGGTCAAAGATTGATTCAAACAATTTTAACATTTTATTGAATAACAATGCGATTGAACAAGTAAAGTATGCTAAATTTTTGGGTGTTTACATTGACGAAGAGTTGAATTGGAAATGTCACGTGTCACACGTTTTATCTCAAATATGTAAAAGTTTGGGCATTCTAAATAAAGTTAAATATAAATTACCAGTAAC